>CAEFZY010063961.1:0-10263 GCA_903066815.1 Brachyrhaphis roseni | reverse complement strand
GTAAAAGTCACTGAGAGCTTCTTAATCTTCCTCCTGAGCACTGAGACGTGTTAAGTTACATTAAACTTGCGTCTTCCTCTACACATATATTCCTCCTGTCTCACTCTTACCTTTTCTGCTCGAGCGCCCCTGGCGGCCGTTAGAAAAAATACATAAATAAGCCGCATCATTGTATGAGCCGCAGGGTTGAAAGTGTGTGACAAAAGTCGCGGCTTATAGTCCAGAAATTACGGTACTTTTTATCTTGCAGGGACAGAAAGGAGAGCCTGGCATCATCATGGGATCTGATGGGAGACCGTTATATCTGGGAGGCCTGACAGGACAGCCGGTACACCAATGAAAACATCCTCTGGTTTTCTTGGCTTTCTTCGATCTGTGCATGAATTATATATAATTAAGAATTAAAGTGACTGTTGATGTTGATTCGCAGGGTGAGAGGGGAAGTCCTGGCCCAGTGGGACCTCCTGTATGTACTGATTTAATACTTTTTCATCTGTTTGACAAGATACCAGGATTGTGCAAGTGTGACAAGAGTAATTATTTCTCCAGGGTCCGCAGGGTCCTTCTGGACCAAAAGGAGAGATTGGTATTCCTGGGAGATCAGTATGTTTCTGTTGCATTAAGGAACATTTTTAATCTATTGATTTTATTAAGATAAGAAAATGACTGACTTTAATATTTCAGGGTCGACCAGGATTAAACGGGGTCAAAGGAGAGAAGGGAGACTCTGGCGGTGGGTCTGGATACGGTTACCCTGTAAGTGCTTTGAAAAGCTTTGGTGTTGGAACAAGTGAGTCATGAAGATGTTATTCAATGCTTGTTGTTTCTCAGGGCGTCCCAGGACCTCCGGGGCTCCCCGGGCCCCCCGGACCTCCAGGCGTGAGTTGGGTCAAGACTCTCATTCCCATTGAGATCAAGGAACAATGACTTTGTCTCTGACTGTTTCCTCTCTTTGTTTTAGGGGAATGATGAGTACTCCAGGTATTACGCAGGTAAGGTTTCAGACTTTCTTTTGTATAAATCAAAGTTTCACAAAGGAAATCTGCTGCTGTTTATGATTTCATTCCTCCTTCTTTTGCACAGTTAAAGGAGATAAAGGCGATCCTGGACCACCAGGAATACTTGAAATTCAAGGTAGCATTACTTGATATCATTTATATAAAACTAATACAACATAAGGAAAATATTTACAGTGTTCACCTCTATTCTTCAGGTCTGGGAACAGGCTTTGACTTTTACACTTTAAAGGTAAAATCACCCATTATTTCCACAATTCAGATTAAATCAGTTCATTTTTAAGTGAAAATCATTTTGGTTTTGTCCAGAATGAGTTGAAAGGTCAGGTGGGTTTAAAAGGAGAGAAAGGAGAACCAGGCGGCGGTTATTATGACCCCCGATACGGAGGAGGAGCTGGCTCACCAGGACCGCCTGGACCACAAGTAAGACCACCGTTTACATCCATTTCCTCAGTATTTGGTAGACTTGCCTTTGAACGGTGGGACTTGAGTCAAATGCTTTGGGTTTCCGTCCACATTTGCAAACTGCAAGGTGTAGTAATGGCTTCTTCCTCGCTGAGCGCCTCTTAGTCCAGACACATTTCACTGTGGATCATGAAGCTGATTTACCAGCTTCAGCAGCATCTTCACAAGGCTTTCCACTTCTATTCTGGAGTCAGTGTACACATTTTGGACCAGAACCCGTCTCCTATCTGAGCTGTATGATGGTCAGACATTCCCATCATGTCTATACTTGTGTATAATTACTTGAACTGCTGAATTTGGCATTTCCAAGCATCTGGAAATTATTCCCAAGGATGAGCCAGACTTTTTTACAGGATGCATCCCTAATTTAGTGGGACGCATCATTCGAGCACTAATGAAATGTTTATAAAGTCTTACACACGTGATTGGTTTGGTAAAAATATATGTATTTTAAAGATTGAATAAATGTCCACTTGGAAATTAATCCACAACGTAGAAGCATGATATTTTCTGCTAACACTTATACTCTGAAAACATACAATATATGTTTTACAGCCATAAGCGGCACAAAGATAGATGTCTGGCATTTCCTGTTACTAGTTTGGACATATCAACATTTAAAAAAACTAGAAGTTATTAACTCTGAATGGAAAAAAAACATTTCTACCTTTTTCTGTCTGGCTCAGAATCCAGTGTCCTGATTTAGGGACGATCACAGTTGTCTCTCTGACCAGGGTCCAAGAGGAGAAGCAGTTGTTGGTCCTCCGGGCCCTCAGGGGCCTCCTGGACCCCCAGGAAGAGGCTATGACGGTCGACCTGGACCACCAGGCCCACCCGGACCTCCAGGTCCATCCCTGTCTGGGCCCTATGGAGGAACACAGAGTGAGTCCAGTCACAAAAACAAACTCAAACTATGAAAGATTATTCTCTCTAAAGTTAACTGCTGCTTCATAATAAGTAAAGTAATTTGTTAGAGATTTTCTTTTTCCTCATACTTAATTTTATTCCATGAAAAATTAAGATTAGTATTTTATCTACATCTCTAGTTTCATAACTAAAAACTTAACACTATAAAATATGTGACTAGTAGTTATAGCAGCTTTCTGGCTTTATCTTAATTTTCTGGACAAACTGAGTTTTTAAAAAACTGTAGAAGAAAAAGGAAAAATAAAAACCTTTTGTCTAAAGATGTGTTAAAGGTTTTTCTTTTTCTGTGTTTTATTACAGCTATCAGTATTCCTGGACCCCCAGGACCTCCTGGAGCTCCAGGTCTTCCAGGACCCTCTTCAGGAGTGAGTTTTTGTACACATAGATTTTTTTAGATTGATGCAAATGATTTTTCTCAAATATTATGAAACATTCCCAAAGACAAGGAAGTACCATGAAACTGAACAATCTTCATGGACTTGCAGCTGTTTTTTTTTTCTCCTGTTGGATCCATGGTGGCATAAAGAATCAAACAAATGAATAAAACAAGCTAAGAAGATGCTGAGTCATCTGTTTGTGTTTTCAGGTCACAGTGTTTAGGTCTTATGACACCATGGCGGCCACAGCTAGAAGACAGCCTGAAGGATCTCTGGTGTACGTTATCGACCAAACCGATCTCTACATACGAGTCCGGGATGGAGTCCGACAAGTTCAGGTGAAACTTGTTTCTGAGTAATGATCCAAAATTAGCCACAAAACTTTTTAAAAATACTATTTTTTTTTATTTTCAGCTTGGGAACTACATTTCTTTACCAAGAGAATCAGTGAGTGTTGTTTCCTGTTTTAAGTTTTTAAACCACACAACTCTTCTTGTTTTTAACCCAATAAACATTATTTTCAGGGCGTCGCAGTCGAGGCATCGCTCCCCGTCATCCAGTCCCCATCACAGTCAAACCCAGACTCTGACCCCCGGTACCGACCCGACTCACGATACCAGACAGATCTGGTTTACCCACAGCCGTCTAATCCCAGATACCCCAGTTACACGGACCGCTTCAACCAGCCGGACGGTCGATATTTGGACCCCCTCTACTCGGTCACTCGTCCTCAGAGACCGCCGCCTCCGGTTCCCCAGGCCCCCATCCACAGACACACGTCAGGACCAGCGGTAAGACCAGATGGAAGTATATTTATAGTGAAATGAAGAGCAAGTCTTGGTAAAAATAATATTTTGAGTACACAGTTATTAACCCCCCCTAAAAACAATTCCTATACCAGAAAATACCAGAAGGATTTTCTTTTTCACTTCACTTTTTGAAAGAAAAGAAATTTGCTTGTTCCAGTACATGTCTCAAGCAAGCAATTGTTTCTCAGTAGCTGAGCGTCCAGACGCTCTGCAGAAAGCGAAGCATTGAGGAAGGGGAGGCTTTTTACCAGCAGTTTTGAATTTGCACCCTGTAGGATTTGGTTGCAATCCAAAAATGTCAGTTTTGGTTTTTTACATGGCTTTTGTCCAACAGGACGTCTTCTTCTCCTCCATAATGTCCAGATATATTGCGTGGACAACTTCAACAACCAAGAGAATCCCCTTCTTTGTTGTTTTCTGAAGAATTTAGTCAGTCAAAATCCTCTCAATCTGTGTGAGGATCTTTGAGATGTGATTTGTTTCCTCAGCTCCACCTGATTGCGCTGAACAGCCCTCAGAAAGGCGGCATGCGCGGCATCTCCGGCGCAGATTTCCTGTGCTTCAGCCAGGCCCAGGCCATCGGGATGAAGGGAACTTTCCGAGCCTTCCTGTCCTCCAAACTGGAAGATCTCAACAGCATCGTTTACAGCTCCAACAGGGACAACGTGCCAATAGTCAACCTGAAGGTACTGGAACTAATCTGCCTGACAAAATAAAGCCCTAAAATTGTAAAAGCTAATTCTAATGCCTGTTTGTTTGCAGGATGAGATTTTGTTCGACAACTGGAGCCGCATTTTCAGCGATAGCAGAATGAGGGACAACGTTTCGATCTACTCCTTCGACGGCAAAGATGTTCTCCAAGACGACACATGGTGAGGCAACACTCTACACAAAACTAACATCTGAACGTAAAGGGTCACTACAGCCGCTTTGTTTGCTGCTCCAAGGCCAGAGAAGATGATGTGGCACGGGTCGACAAGCAGAGGTCAGCGGGACGTTGACAACTACTGTGAGGCGTGGCGCGTCGGGGAACGGGCGGTAACGGGCATGGCGTCGCCGCTGCAGAGCCGCAGCCTGTTGCAGCAGAGCTCCAGCAGCTGCTCCAGCTCCTACATCGTGCTGTGTGTCGAGAACAGCTACATCCATGACAGCAGGCAAAGATAGATCTAGTCTAAGCTTTAATTTGTCGGTACACCGTTTGTGTTGCATTGTATATATGTTTTTATCATGAAATATCACTTTATGTTTGTTTATCCTGGATTTATGGTGCTAGAGAGAATCATCCTACACATCTGGTTAAACTCAGGTGACTCAGTCTTATGTTGGAGGTTTATCATTGTTTTACTGCTTACCTTTGGTTTCAAACTGCTTCCCTACTCTAAGATTAAGCCAGGCCAGGAATTAATCTTCCTTTATTGTAGTTCATTCATCCATAATATCCATCCACCCTTCCTTTGTTCTCCGACTTTCTGAAATTAAGTCACATGGGTAACAAGTTCAGGAGGGAAACCTGTTCCAAGTGATTCTCTGCAGCTATATTAGGAGATTCAAGGACATTTGGAATGTGATACAAGTGGATTCTGGGTGTCTTCATGTATCTCCTCAGTGAAAATGCCTGGAGAAAACTCTAAAGACAACCCAATGAGGCATCCAAACACCTCAATTTCCTTCAATGTGGATGAGCAGTGGCTCTACTAATAGATCTACTAATGGCTTTCCTGCTCATGGTTTGAAGATGCAAACAGAATCATATAGCCTGCAAAAACCAAAGATGAGTTCCTGAGGTTTTCAAGCAAGCTGCAACTACACCTTAAGACCTTGGTGACCAAGCTTTACCTTAGTGAAGATAGACTTGCTTTTTACACGTATTTATCTGGACTTAGGGACCATAGCCACCTGCTGAAAATGCTTATAACTGATTATTTTAATAGTTCTGACAAAAAATATTCTTCAATATGCATTATTACGCAGAGTGGAAACATCTACAGACTATTTTATCTCCCCTTTTGGGTGTTCAGCCAATCAGCTGCAAGGAAAATAAATCACGCTCCTGGATTGGCTGCCTTGCAAACCCCAGCCGATAGTAGCATTATTTCAGCTTCTCCAGCTGCCTTTTCTTTTAATTTTTTTAGATATGCTCAGCCAAAAATATGCAAATAACTTGGAATCACATTCCACAGAAAAATAGGTGAGTAGGTGTGTAAATCCAGTAAATCCAAGTGACTGAACAAACCAAAGATTAGATGATTCTTCTCTGTGAAATGTATATTTTTCACTTCTGTACACTGACTGCAGCCCACGGCACATGAGTATTATCGGTTTATCACTTTGCTACAAGATGGAGAATATTTTAAAACTATATTTTATATCAATAACAAAGGGATATTTATTAGGTTTTTTTAAATCAACTGCTTTTTTACTCCGACTGTAACGTGTGATGTGATTTGCTTTCAAAGTTTGAGAGCACAGATATAAAATGTATGAACAGATAAGTAAGGATTGAGCCATTAACCTGCTGTGCACTGTTTTTATAATAACTTCAGCTAGAGATTGTTTCTCTGTCATCCTGGAAAGAGATGTCATGGTTGAATAAACTTGTGTGGGAAAACGTTACGGTGCGTTTTTTAAATTACTTTGGGAGGTTCAGATCCTCCTAAAAAAAAAAAAAAAAAAACATCGTCAATATTTGTTCGTCTGTGGGAACAAATTTGCTCAATGAGAGTTGAAGACATAATGGAAGCAATTTTATTTGATATAAAATGTGTTTGGTTGTAATTTATTCAAGATATCAAATAATTTAGACACTTTCCAAAGCTCTGGTACTTAGTAAGTTAGTAGATATGTCTGATTTCTGTACTGACATATAGACAGAGTGACTAATAAGTAATGAGAAGATGGTGAGAGATTTATAAAAGTAACTAAAACCTTTTAGCATAAAACTAAAATAAAAAAGACCCTTAAACAGATTTGTTTGAGCCCAACCAACTGTATTGAGTTCATTCAGTTGTACAAAAATATTTGTTTTAACAGAAGAAAACACAGATTTAAATATTTTTTTACACATATATACAGATGATTTATCAAACTGGATTTTCCACTTAGGAATGTGTTTAAAAGTGTAACAGTTTGCAGTTAAACTGATGGAAATTTGATCAATAATCATTGAAGAAAAGGTTAAGAGGTATTAGTTGATAATAAACATGAGGAACAAATTAATTGCGGTTGAGATTGTACACAACAGTGTACAACAGTAACATCCTCCAAATGTTTTCTGTAACAGTGAGCGCTAATGTTCCCAACTAAACCAGGGGAACCAGTTCAAGCGGTTCATCCCGGAGGTAACTCGAAGTCGTGGCTGCAGCTTTTAGCAGCTTGAAGTTGAGGCCGATCACGATCGAACAGAACCGACTGAAACCTACGAAGTCGCAGCAAATGATGTTGACTCCGCCCACACCCGGGCCTGGGCGCTGCTCTGCGGTCCAACGGAGCAGCGGTGAGAGCGCCTCCGTCGTCATCATCCTCAGGTTCTGGAGGGGGTGGAGGAGAACGTAGCGAGCGTCTTCAGTCAGGTTCAGACCGCTGACGTAAAAACTACCTGGAAACACAAAACACTTTAAGTCTGTTTGGTCTGTCAGTCTCCGTTTGCTCCAGGTAAGATACTGACTACTGACACGCTACCCTGCATGCAGAATGTTGCAGAAACATTCCTTAATGTAACTCAACTTACTTTACAGGTTTAAAACTGAAGTACCTGGTCTTCCTTGGCGTTTCTTTTCCTCCAGATAAGTGATCACTTCCTTTGGATCTGGGCTGTCGGCGTACCTGCAGACACAGCTCCCATCAGGCCAGATAGTAACATATTTGTGATTTTTTTTGTGGAGGGAAATATGGCTTCTAAATGTGTGTTAAATTTACCAGTAGGGAATCTTTGGCCACAGCTGGCGGTGCTGACACTCCATCTGCAGGTCATCATAGGAGAGAATGACCTGCTGACCTCCAGACCAACAGGAACGCAACGTGGGAGTGTCCTGCACACACAGTACATGCACATGAAGTTCACAGATAACGTGTGTGTTCAGGAGATGCTTTGATTCTTAACCTGTGACAAACAGAGCTTCTTGCTGAAGAGAGAGAGGATGAAGTCCACCAGCTGGACGTGATCTTCATCAGTCAGAGACTCAAAGTGAGAGCAGGAGATGATGATGACCTCTTTGGGATGAGCGTCCAGCCACAACGCCAGCTCCTCCAGAGCCTCCTACACACACACACACACACATGAACCCAGAATAAAGAACCCAGTTTTTCTTCTGTCCAGAGGTGGGTAGTAATAGTTGCTCAATTACATTTACATGAGTAACTTTTTTGAGAAAATGTACTTTTAGGAGTATTTTTTATTGTGCTGTACTTTTTACTTTTACTTGAGTAATTTTATTATGAAGTATTAAAACTCTTACTTGAGTAAAATTTCTGGATTCTCTACCCACTGAATGAAAAACATTTTTTAACCAAAAATTCACCAGACAGCGACACACACCTGCAGTTTTTTTATTATTATTATTCATTTGGAAAGATTTTCTTCTGCCTGATTTTGTTATTTTTTTGTTACTTTCTATAAATTATTGTCATTTTGGTCCTTAAAATACCAAAATTTCCATTTAACTTTACATTTTGGTCTTCCTGATTATGTAATTTTTAAATACTGAATTAGTTTGGTTATGATCAGTTACTCAGTACTTTGAATAAACATTTGACCAAATATTGTTTAGGCTTCAGTAATTTCTTGGATGACTACTGTTTACTTTTACTTTAGTAACAATATATTGGTGCTTCTCTTTCCACCTCTGCTTCTGTCTCCTTCACACCTTGACGCTCATCAGCGTGTAAATCCCGTGGGCGAAGAACAAACTGCTGCCCCCTGCTGGCTTCCTGGCGATCCGCAGGTCCAAGTAGCGAATACCGAGCTCACACTGACACCAGAGGACAGATTGCTGCAAGACAAAATATGATAAAGATGACCACTAAAAGACATGAAACAAAGATTTACATCAGAGCCCGGTACCTGTGTGGTGGACCAGCGGTAAATACAGGGTCGGATCCAGCAGGGGAAGAGTCGGTCCGACAGCCGGAGAAGCCATGGCTCCGACCTGAGCACCGGGGAGGACATGTCCAGGCAGAAGGACATGCTGTCATGACTCCCTGTTACACAAACATGGTTTGTATTAACATTTTAAACAACGTCTGGGTATTTCCTGAGCGGTTCAGGTGTTACCAGGAATAGCCAGGTTCCAAAGCGGGACGTCCAGGAGCTCCTCCGGGAGACGGGACATCCAGTCCGGATTTCCTGCTCCGACATCCTCCCGCTGGTTGTCCCCCATCTCCAACTCTCTGCTATATTTCTCTCATTTCATCAACAAAAGGAGAAAAATGTGTAAGAATACTGCTTAACCCCGTTTAGTATCCAACACGTATTTGTTTACAAACACTTCCTGTTTTCAACTTTTTCTTCTTCTTGGCTACAGTAACCAAAACAACGCAGCAGCGCAACCAATAGAGGTGGAATGATATTGCAGCTCACCAAAGGATAAACACTCAATTTATCGAAGTTTTCCTTGAAAATTTGTAAATTAAATAATCAAGCATTTTATAACATTTTAAATATTTAACTATTTTTGCTTTTTATCTGTATAACGGAGTATTAGTACCAGATCTAAGTGAAATATTACAGGACTTGTTAATTATTTCTCTCAATAAAAGTGTTGCACTTTTAATCAACACCTTTAAGTTGCACTAAAAGTGTGAACTTTGTACTTTTTATTTTTGTAAATAATGACATTTTAATGCAAAGTTAGATTAAAACATGTAGTGTTTAAAACATGTAACGTCTAAAAGCCAGCGTTGGATTTTAGACGTTTCTCTGGTTCAGCTCACCAGATAGAAATCAACAGAAGAAAAAGAAATTACCTTTATTATCCAATAGAAGGGAAATTGAGATGTAAAAGCAAGTTTACACAAAATGTATTGAACAAGACTACAGCATAATCAGGTCATGTGCCGTTATCAGAATAGAAATATAGAGTCCTAAGGATGTGCTGGTGAATACAATCATTTTTTAAAAATATGCAGCTATGTGGCACTGTGTACTACTTGAGTTTTAGCAGCTTTACATCGTGTTATAATGCTATTCCGTCTTCAAAAACATACCTGGGGTGTTGCTTTGACAACCCTCAGCATCCTCTTCATGAGACAGTGTCTTCAGTCAGAGGCTTCTTCAGCTTCACTGTAATACAGACTGCTACAAGAGATCTTTCCTGCCAACAGGCATCACCATCTGCAGTAACTCTTTGAAGAATTTCGATTAATAAGTTACAACAACATTTAATTTCCCTTTGGGATAAATAAATTATTTTTCAAGAGAATTTGAATATGTTCTGTAAAAAATATAAAAGTTTCACATATTTACAAAAGAATTCTTTATTCTTGCTTTTTATACATTTATATTTAAAATGTCGAGCAAAGTGGAACTTTGTGTGCAGAAACTCGAATAAAGCCAATTCCGATTCCATTTTTGTATCCAAAATATTTCTCAAATTTGAATCTTTTAAACTTTACTTGTCATTAGTTGCCAAGGAAACCAAAAGCACCAGTCAGACTGATCAAATCAAAACAAAC
>CAEFZY010063944.1:0-11620 GCA_903066815.1 Brachyrhaphis roseni | reverse complement strand
ACCTTGACAGAAAACCATAAGTCCTAGAGAAATTTCGAAAACATTTTACCGGAGCAGACATGCGTATCTATGTCATGACCGAGTTTGATACCGATAGGGCGATATTTGTGGGCGCAACAGCAATTTCAAAATTGTTTTGAGGTCAAAATGGGACTCCTTCCTACACTCTAACGAAACGTCAGTTAGGCTCTGCGTTTCGGCAGTTGGGATTTTTGCTCGTTTTTTACTTTTTATGTCGCCGTCGTAACTCCGATTCCCAATGAAAATAATAGCGCGCTTCTCGGCACCGAGCCGCACGTTTTGATACCACTTTTGTGGGTGGGCATTCAGCGGTACGCGCTGCATTAACGGTAATGGAAGAATAATAAATAAAGATATAAATAAAGAGGCCTTCTATCGAGTGTAGAGTAATAGGTGCCTTCCCATGCAATGCACCTATTGCATGGGAAATAGGTGCATTTCCCATGCAATAGGGAAATGCATGGGAATAGCAATAGGTGCATTGCTATTCCCATGCAATGCACCTATTCCCATGCAATAGGAATAGGTGCATTGCTACTTTCCTTATGCATTGCTATGGGCAGGCCCCAATTACCCACCCAGTTTGGAGTCCTTGGTGGGGGTACTGGAGAGTGCCCCTCCTGGGGACTCCCTTGTTCTGCTGGGGGACTTCAACGCTCACATGGGCAACGACAGTGAGACCTGGAGGGGCGTGGTTGGGAGGAACGGCCCCCCCGATCTGAATTCAAGTGGTGTTCTATTGTTGGACTTCTGTGCTTGTCATGGATTGTCCATAACGAACACCATGTTCAGGCATAAGGGTGTCCATATGTGTACTTGGCACCAGGACACCTTAGGCCAGGGGTGGGCAACTCCAGGCCTTGAGGGCCGGTCTCATGCAACTTTTAGATGTGTTTCTACTTCAACACACCTGAGTCAATTAATAGCAGGACTCTGGAGAACTTGACTGCACTTAGGAGGTGATTCAGCTATTGGATTCAGCTGTGTTGGAACAAGGAGACATCTAAGAGTTGCAGGACACCAACCCTCGAGGACCAGGATTGCCCACCCCTGCCTTAGGCCATAGTTTGATGATCGACTTTGTCGGATCTGCAGCCACATGTCTTGGACACTCGGGTGAAGAGAGATGCAGAGCTATCTACTGACCACTACCTGGTGGTGAGTTGGCTCCGGTGGTGGGGCAGGATGCCAGTCAGACCTAGCAGGCCCAAACGTGTTGTGAGGGTCTGCTGGGAACGTCTGGCAGAGTCTCCCGTGAGACAGAGCTTTAACTTCCATCTCCGGCAGAACTTTGAACATGTTCAAAGGTGAGGGACAGTGAGTCTGAGTGGACAGTGTTCCGTGCTTCTATTGTTGAGGCGGCTTATCGGAGCTGTGGCTGCAAGGTTGATGGTGCCTGTTGCGGTGGCAACCCTCGAACCAGTTGGTGGACACCTTTGATGAGGGATGCTGTCAGGCTGAAGAAGGAGTCCTATCGGGCCTTTTTGGCCTCTGGGACCCCTGAAGCAGCTGATGGGTAGTGGCATTCCAAGCTGCATGCAGCTCAGTTGGTTGCTGAAGCAAAACCTCGGGCGTGGGAGAAGTTTGGAGAGGCCATGGAGAAAGACTTCCGCAAAATATGAAATAATTAAAACACCATAACCAATAAATTTACAAAATATTACAAACATAACTACAAAATACCCTGACAGCTACAGGAGGCACCAGGCTGCTGCATGTAGCTTCTTCCCAGGCTTCTTTTCGTTCTGTTTATTCAAGTCTCGCAGCCTTTCACATACACTCAAATCTCACAATAACTTACAACAAAAAATTGTTTGAGACAAAATAAAATACAATCATTTTACACAAATCTCAAAACAACTTAAATTACATTATTCTAATTGTTAGAAATAAACATACATTTTTTTCATGACATAAACCATTTTAGTGACACTTACACCCTGTGTTTTGCACTATAAATTACTTTTCATTTAGCTTAACCAATTTAGATGTTTTTTTCTTCAAAAATCGCAGAATGTTTGCATTTTCCCATTCCAATGCTCAGAAGCGAAGCTGGTGAGGCAGCAGCGAACTGAGCCTCACTTTCGAGTGCACAACCTCTTGCTAACTGCGCTGGCTGCCATTCAATGGGAGCATGTCCTCCTGTCTGTACATTGCCAATAAAATGGTTAAAACATATTTACTGATTTTTCATAATTTAGCTTATCATAATTATACATAATATGTATAATAAGATCTCTATATATAGTTACATATATCTGTGAAAGTGTTCATGACCAATGTTTTGTCAACATAAGATTATGTGGCGTGTACTTATCTTACTGAGGTTGATTTAACTCGCTGCTCAAGACTGAAAAGTTTTAACGTCATGGTAGAAAGTGTTTGAGTTGTTGCAAATGAAAGAGTAAAGTTTGTTTTGTAATAATAAATCCACTCTTCTTAAGTGTTATTTCCCCTTTTATTTATTTTCAAAATAAATTTAGACAGTACTGCTTTTAAGAATTTATTCGTAAGAGTAGTGTACTCAATGTACATTTCACTCCTTTAATTCCCCAAATTAAGAAAAAGAGTATTATAATGTAGCTTAAAGCTTAAAGTATAGTAAGTAAGTATCTTCTGGGAGTCTAAAAAGTAATTGCTAAGGTAGTTTTTCTGGATTCTAAGTTCTAGTCCCTGCTTTGGGTTGCTAAATAAGTGTCAGTAAGTAAGTATCCTCTGGACTTCTGGGATGCTAGATAAGTATAAGTATTCTCTGTACTTTCTAAGTGTGCTCTGAATTTGTAAACGTAAGGAGTACTCCACAGTTTCTAAGTACTGTAATAATAAAAACTAAATTTTCTTGTTCTGGAAGAATTTTTTCTGGATTCTAAGTTCGTTCTAATTCCTTTTCTGGGTTACAATAATATGAGTCTCTCTGCATCTAAATAGTGAGTACTCTACAGTTTCTCAAATTAAAGAGTGACTAATAAACTAGAGTCTGTGGATTTTAAGTTTGTTCTGATTCCTTTTCTGGGTCAAAAGTGAGTACTCCACAGTTTCTAACAAAATAAAATAAAAAAGAAGAAAGGACACATTAGGACACATGGCAACATTCAGACAAAACAAAGGGCAAAAGAAAGACCACAGCCAAATCATATTGATGAAAAACCTCTGAAAAGGTCTCATTGTAATGTTTAATTATGATTTCTGTGTGCACATCATTTCATATGTTTTAGTAATTGCAATGGATATGCATATTTTTTAAAAAAAATATTATTTAGCCTGGTGGAAATCCTTACATGTCAATGACCCAAATACTAATAAATAAAAAAAGCAGACGATCGGGATGTCCACCCCTGTTGGCCGGTCTTCATTATTTAAACTTCTGTAGGTTGCTTTCTCTTCCGTTCTACTCTCGGTGTGTTTTCCCGTGTCTAGGAACGAGTCCAGCCAGTCAGACGCCAGAGGAGCTGGACTGGGAGGAGTGAGAGAGTAGGTAGCTTTCCAACATTTGCGGTGGGAGTTCTCCTCCAGGGCTGATTTGGTGGACACTATGCGCTTTCAATTTCTGGATCCACAACGAATCAAGATCCGAATGGACTGATGCTTTAAAGACATCGCTTAATCAAGTCAGTGTGGAAACCTAATTTTGGTCCGATCTTTTCATCAGAGTGCGTGGCTTGTGGTGAACTTATTTGTAGCAAGGGGAACAGAACTTCAGTAAGACATCGCTCGGAACTGTTGATACGTCTTCAAAGAAATCTAGTAGATTTTTATATTTCCCTCCTATAATCGTGTGCGTAAGACATGGCAGTGATTGTTCCCTTTTAGAAAACGCTTTCATTTCTAGAATTCGCAAGTTAAAACCCAGTTTCGTTTGGCTGCTTAAGAACATTTTCTTTTTTTTATGAGAAGTAATGTTTCTGGACTCTCTATAAATACACTACTAACAGATGTTGTCTTATATGATTGTGTTTTAAAATCCGTGGTAGAAGCCGTTTCAGCTGTTCTGGTATGTTTTGTCCAACAGTTGCAGTACTGCATATCTTCATTCTGTGTGTGCGTTAGTGTGGGTTATTCACAGTGTTGCTATGCAGACAGACTGGAGCCACACGACAGCTTTACTTGAACCCCACTCTGAGGGTTAGGCCTGGGCTGCTCACAGTGAAAGAAATCTTTGAAGCAAAGGAGAACCTCTGCATGTTCCAGTCCAAGTTGTGTAGAATAGCATATGTTACACAGCTTGGTGTAGTAGTGTTGATTTTTCAGGATGCTGTTATGCAGACAGAGAGGAGCCATATAAAACCTGCTGGTAACAGCCATGACAGAGCACATCCTGTTATGCAGCTAAACAGAATGTGTGACAACATTTGAAGCCTCTGGTTGTAGTTTGCTTTGTGCTGTTGACTACTTAAATTAAGCATACACCAACATTACCATCCATATTTCTTAAAATGCCAACCCTTCTATGGTGAAACTTGTCTAGAAATTAAATGTCTTTTAATTTAAATTTGCAACTTCATTGTTTTAATGGAATTGTGTCTGAAATTAACTTTGTTTTAACTTGTTAGATATACAGATTGTTGCAAAATGAAAAAATCTCTTTTACTGAATAATTATTTGAACAACACAAACAACAAAGAGTCAGTTGTGATCTCTGTCCCAGGTACGAACAAGAAATTCAAGAGAAAGTCCCGTGAGCCTAAAAGACTTTGTACTGGTATTGAAACTGAAAACATGAACAAATTCCCAGTGGACATGTCAGAAATAGACTTTGTAGATGACCAAATGGTAAGCAAACTGGCTCCTCTCCAGAGACCACTGATGAGGTCACATGATATTATAGCCAATGGCAGTGACATTCTGTCAGGAAGACAAGAAGACAGCACAGCACCAGGCCAGAGCGGTGCCATAGATATGAGAGTTGGCATTAACATACCATCATTGTCTACTAAAGTGTCCCAGTCACCTGCCTCTCCCCTGTCCTATCATGAAATATCCCACTGGCCAATTTCCATCTCTCAGCCCTTGAACAACAGACTGAAGCTTGGTCTACACTCCACTTTGCCTGTGCCAGCACCAACCAGTGGCACCATTTCTCCTAGCCACCAGGCATTCTGTTGGGAGTCCTCACTGCCTGGCCAGCCTGCAACGGCTCCCAGAGTCTCCCAGTGCTTCGACCATATAAAAACTCAAGTCTCTGAACAGAAGGTAATTATACCAAATCCACAAAACACGATAGTCTGTAAGAAATGCATTCTTTGTGTCATGTTTAGATTGCAATGATGCACTGCTTATTTTTTATACCACTAAATATAATTTATTAATATTCCTAAGAATATTCTGTTATCTTTTAGACAAAATTATTACTGATTCAAAGAAACATGTTGTTGTCAGGTGTGAAAATTATTTTATATTATTTAATGCTTTGCAAAGGCAATAATACCCCTTGAATTTTTATGTTTCGTTACCTTACCACTCTATTATATTTTACTGAAATTTTATGTAATAAAAAATATAAAAATGTAATAAAAATTTTTTAAACAATAACCTATACAAAGGGCAGAACACGGTATTCAACTCCAGTCAAGGGCGACTTTTAGATATCCCTCTGCTTCAACACACCTGAGTCAAATAATGTCATTAGCATAGACTGAAGAACTTGACTGCATATTGAGGAGGTGATTCAGCCATTTGATCTAGTGTTACTTTGGTTTTGGTTTTTACATATAGCAAATCTAAAAGAGGTGGCAAAACATTAGTGCCCCTTATTGCTTTAATTAGTTACCTATTCAGCAACTACTTGACACCTGCCTGTAATCTGATTCCAGTATAAATCCAGCTGTTTTGTTATGGCTTCAGAAGTTTTAAGGTTTTTCTTCACAAATAAGTGCTACTTTTTGTTGATCTTTCACATAAAATCACCAATAAACTATATAAAAATTGTTTGCATTTTTGATGTGCATTTTTGCTGTTTGTATTGTTTGCAACCTACAGAGTTTTAGTATTCTGGTTTGGAAACCCTGACACTAAAATTATTATGAAGTTGTTTTAAAAACAGACTTCTGACCTGAGTGAAAGTTTTGCCCTTTGTTATATCACCATTTTTCATCATCTGTCCTTAGGAATCTCCAAGGAAGAAGGTTGGAGTTGATGCTGATACACGGGCACGTCTTCCAGAGGTTAAAGCTATACAACAAACTAGAAGGCTACTGGCCAATGCCAGGGAGAGGACTCGTGTTCACACCATCAGTGCTGCATTTGAGGCACTAAGGAAACAGGTTTTACTCTTTTTTATACATTTAATTTAAAAAGATGCACAAATTATATCTATATCTCATTTATAACTGCATAGAAGCAGGTATAAATTTAATATTAATATAAAATAACAGAAATATATTTATCTGGTTTGCACAAATATGGAAACACGTATGAATATGTATACATTTAACCCCTTAACTGGCGGTGTCCCATCCATGGGACAAATCTAGTTTGTCTGAATTCTCTGCCTTTTTCTCAATTTTTAAACTCTGCTGGTGTCCATTATAATGCTTTTATATGGCAAGCTAGAGCCCCCCCTTTTGATAGACTCATTATTCAAACAATAATGCTATGAAATGGCTTTTCCTGAGCCAATAATATCCAGAGCGTGACTTAAGCTCATTTTGACATGCCTGTATTCTTTTGAATATTTCTGACTGGTCAACTTGGAGACTAAATCTAAAGCCACAGATGTGTAGCCAACATGTCTCCTGTCATAAGGATATAAGGCATTTTAGGGTTTGTTTTGACATAAATCCATCAGCTGCATGCGTAATCACGCATAATGTATGCGCCTTTGCTGCATCAAAGTCAGGCTTTCTGCACCCTCATGCGCAACGGTGTTTACAGGACTTTTTCTCACCAACAGAGACACGTTGTCAGCACTTGTCAAAACTGGATGTATTTCTTCAACAGAACTTCACAATTCACAGGAGTGGATGATTATGGCCCTAAGAGTGCTGACAAGTTTTGGATTTGAGAATACCGGAAGCTTTTAGTCGTCTGGTGCTACAGTCAGAGCGAGGTGGGTAGAGCGTATGAGCGTACCATAAGAGCGTGCGTGGGTGCAGGAACGGGGGGGGTGGAGGAAGGGTGTGTGTTAGCGTACCGTCAGAGCCATCTTAGGGGGTGTGCATGGGTGGGGGTTAGAGTACTAGAGTACCGTTAGAGTGCAGGGGGAGAAGGGGTGGGGGGGCAAAGTAGAAGGAGACCGGGGTTACCGAACCGCTAGTGTGTGTGTGTGTGTGGGGGGGGGGGCGCGAAGTAGGGAGGTTACCATACTGCTAGAGAGCGGGGGGAGGGGGTTAGCATACCATTAGAGGGGGCCCCGGGGTGTGGTAGCATATCACAAGAGGGGAGAGGAGGTCTGACTGTACACTAACCACCTCTCCGTTCATCCCTCCTCCGCTTTGACGGGGGAAAAGTTTCCCATATTCTCAAATCCAAAATTTGACAGATATGCTATTTTATTTATATAATTATAAGCAATTTCCACTATCAGGAATGTTGTGTCTACCTGAGGATTCCTCTGGTCATTATCTTTCATTACCCTCATTGATGACTGTATGTTGAAGCACTGAGGAGTTACAGTCATTTGAAGTGACTGAGGAGTTACAACATTTGTATATCAGATGTTGTCCAAGTGTGCCATTTGGAGACTCCAAGTGGCACTCTTGGACAACACCTGCACATCCTCATAAATAAACATGTCCAAAATGACATTTCTTTTTGTGCTATTTTGATCAGTCTTGAAATCCACGAGCAGAATACTTTATTCTACAGATTTATTGTATTTTCCAGTCCATACATTCAACACTCAATGTGCATTTACAAAAAATAAAAATGAAAAATCCTTGTGAAGCAAAATTTTTCAATTTCTTTTGTGTTACAAACGTAATAGCTATAAACTACTTACAGTTAAAGTATTTTTGACTACAAAAATAGAAAATTTAGCTTGTCATATTCGTAAAGAGACCAAGCTTTTGCATGTACTCCAAATTGTTCAAGAACAGCAGCTGATTTAAATTGGGTATACCTTTTCTGGCATTTTTGGTGATTTTGGTACTGCCAGTGAAGGGGTTAAATAAATAATACACTTGAAATGTTTTTGTCTGATTACAGATGCAGAGGCTTTACGCATCTTTAGTTTTTCTTAAAAGAACTTAAAAATATATATTTTTTAATATAGGGAGTTGAGGTATGTTTATGGTCTTCTGCTTACAGAACCTACTTAACATTAACTTTTGTCTCTGGTTTTCTCTAGGTGCCATGCTACTCCTATGGACAGAAACTTTCCAAGCTTGCTATATTACGTATTGCTTGCAACTACATTCTGTCTTTGGCTCACTTAGCTGAGCTTGACTACAGTCCAGATCACAGCAGTGTGAGCTTCTCTCAGTGTGTGGAACAGTGTACCAGGACCCTACAGGCTGAAGGGAGGAGCAAAAAAAGGAAGGTGAGGCAGCTCTCATTTCCAGCAAACCATCCATCATTAAAAAAGATCATATAATGAAACTTTTTTTTTTCATCTCTGAATTACCAGGTTTTTACTATTGTCTTATAAGAGGCCAGAGTGGGACTCATTTTTAGACTGAGAGTTTTATGTCTAAGATAAGGTGACCAGATTTTCAAGACTAAATCTGGGGATATTTGTAGCTCAGCAATAAAAATGTATCAAAAAAAAAAATGAAGAAACTGGGACAGTTACAGTTTACATATTTATTAATATTTAAACATTAAAAATCCAGTATAAAAGCAAGAATATGTCTCTCCATACTGTTGCTTTCTAACAGTAATAATAATAGCTGTTAGAAATAGAGAACTAAACTTGGAAATATTTTAAAATTGGAAATATGGATCTGTGTACATACTTTGTATGTGAGCATGTATACATACGAACAACACAGTTGGTAGCCCTCTGTTAATGAACAAAAAGCCTACAATGGTAATTGAAGTAACTTGAAACTGACAAAAATTGTTTACTGACAAATTGATGAGAGTCAGATACTGCTTTTAAATTGTGGTTAAATTAAAATTATCATGAAAACTTATTAGCATTTTGGTGTCTATGACCATAGAGCTGATGTACTTTTTATGACTTGCTTTCCTCCTTGGTCATCTCACATGAAGTCCTCCTTGACCTTGGAGATCATCTTTACTTTCCGTGGAGGTTGTTCTGGACTTTTTGGTAACCATTCAGATCATAATTGTCTTGAATTTGTTATCAATTTTCTCCTGCGGCCACAGCCATTGGCTGTGGACCTTAAGTTTCAGAAGAACATGTGGAACTGTAGTTGCAGATGCATCAAGCTGCTTTAACATCCTGGCCTGTCATTTTCTTATTCTGTTGTAACGCAATTCAAAACATTGTCTGAGTTTTACGGGTTAATTTTCAGTAAATGTTCATTTATTACATTTGTCAATTTCAAATTGTTTAGGTGACCACTGTGGGTTTTTCTGTCATTAACAGAAGGTACAGACAACTTTGTCCACATGTGAATGTTGTGCATGAATGGACAAATTGGTGACCTGAAATACATGGGGTGTATGTGTAAAGTTATGTAGTGGATATGTAAAGACATTGTGTGTGTTTGCGATGAGTGAATTTTGGTCAGGAAGTCCGCTAACTTGAGCTCATCTCTGGCTTTGTAAGCCCTCCTCTGCCGTCAGCCACAGTGATCAGGCATAGAGGTCTGGATAGAATAAGTGCAGAAAAGATTATGTGAAAAACACACAGGAAGAGTAAAGAGAAACACTTAAAATCCAAGATATAAGACCCAATTAAATAATATGTTATTTTATCTCTCTTTAGCTCTGGCAGTTTTCCCATTTTCCTCTGGTCTCATTCATTCAGTTCTATCAGACTATTTTCCTCCTGTCTCATCTTCTATCTGTCTGCCACTATTCTAAAACGAAGGCATATCACAATCTCCTCCAAACTTTACATATGACATACTGAAAATTTACTGTTTAACAAATAAAATTAGATTTCTTTTCTTTTAGAATTTGGTTATTTTGAGTTGAGGAACTAGATTCTTAGTAAAATTTTGGAAAAGGATTTTTGTTTCTGCCAGGTCAACTCAAGTCCACTTTTTTCCTGTTACATTTTCCTGTATTTTTGTTTCGGTATTGAAAATAGCATGAAATTCTTTTAAAAAACATCACACTGGTAGTAAACACTACAACTAAGGGGTAAAAAAGTGGATTTTGCATCCTATGTCTCCTTTAAGAGATTGTTGTTACATGTTCATTATTGTTTGGACTGTCACGTGCTTTGTATTGCTGCAAGGAATTCTTACCATCCCACTACTTCAGCAACAAAATCCTTGTAAAAAATAAATACACAAAGTATACTAAATTTGTTAAGGCTTATTAACTTAAAGCATATTATTGTGGAACAACTAACTTTGTGCTTAATGTGTTTTATTTATAATTAAATTGTAGAAAATCACAATTAGATGTGTACTAAGTGTACTATTACATGCTTATGTGGAACAACTAAAAGGATACTTTGTACACTTTAAGTAGGCATTTTTATTTACTGGCACAATGCTTGATTAGTAAAACTTAAGTGTACCATTTTTCTGAAAAAATTACTCTTAAAATATATATATTTAGAATGTCTTCTAAATATATATATTTTAAATATTAGTACTGCGATCACACAGTATGCTCCAGTTAAACCTTTGTTTTATTATAATTGCTAAAGAAGTGCACTTTTTAGCTATTTAGTAATGTTCTTGTGTAAATTTGTGTAAATTTGTCTTTACACTCGGTCGGTCCCAACATTAAGCTCACATAGCAATGATCAGACAGAGTTGCTTTGAGATTGCAGATTTTGTGGTGCATGTTCAAAGATAATCGCTTATTAACCAATAGTCTAGTCTAGATCTACATTGCCCATTAGATTTTATCCATGAATATTCAGCATGCCCCGGATTTTATGTACTCCACACATCTGTTAAAAAATATTTATCAGAGCAGTGACGAGCGGTGAGGTTCATGACTGGGGAGGCACTGACGTCACACGTCATCACGTGATAACGTACAACCGCCCCCTCTCCCCCCCGTTAAAATTTGTCCGACACAGAACCGTGTCACAAAAAAGGTTGGGGAACGCTGCTCTAGAGTAGCTTATTCATTATTTAATTGGAACTTTTTTAATTAAAATCCCATATCAGCAATTTTCACACATAAAAACACTCAATAAAGCACATGGAATCATGGCTATGTAATCCTCCATTGTAAAACGAAATGTAAAAACGAAAAAAAAACTAATGTAAAACGAAATAAACGACGACTGCTACTCAGTTGTTCACTGTAAATATTAACTGGAGATGACTTGTTCACTAGTGATGTGTCGGTCGCGAACGATCCGGCTCTAAGAGCCGGCTCTTTGAAGTGAACGATTGGAACCGTTTTAGAATCCTATTTGGGAGTTTTTTTCTACAGTATCAGGGTGACCAAACGTCCGTTTCTAAATTATACGTTATATTCCCCCCCCCCCCCCCCCCCCCGGGCCGCCCAAACAACACAAGCGTCCCCCCCCCCCCCCACCAAACAAACAGGCCGGGGTTAC
>CAEFZY010063938.1:0-44626 GCA_903066815.1 Brachyrhaphis roseni | reverse complement strand
ATAGGTGTGAATCCCTTATTGTGATGTACCAGGGACTCTGTGGAGCCCAACACAGATGGTCTTGCCATTTGTCTATTGTTAAGGATATGGGTTTTTTTCTTTCATGCTAAAGAGGGCAGATAAGTTCTACGTTGGGGAAGTAACACTTAAGAGTCTCCAGAGTCAAGGAGCTCTCCCCTGCTGTTATATGACACTGCATAAGTCTTGAGAGCAGCTTGACCAATCTCATGATAATACTATGCAGAAATAGCTAAAGCAGAAGAGGGGTGGGGAGCAACATTATTGCATTTTCCATTCCATTCCCTTCTTTTGATTATAATAAACATTGTCTATATTAATCACACAAAAGATAATGAAAATTGTGATAATAAATGAAAATGTCAATACGCAATTGTATGTACAGTACTGCACAAAGAAGAGTCAGACAGAGTAAGTCATTACAGGTTGAAAATCAGTCATCATAATAAGCCAGCATAGATAGCATTTTTTTCTTTCTTGAGGTGCCCGAGAGAGGGCTTAAAACCATGAAAAAAAGCTACTGACAATTTGTTTTCCATTCTCAGAAATGCAAGTGTCTTTGTTTCATGAAAATTAGAGCATGTCTCTGGCAGGAGCAGTGGCAGCAGCAACCACAGCCCTCACTGAAGGAAGATGATGCTGATGAAGCTTGTGTAGGCCTTGGACATGAGCTCCTGCCGACAATTCTTCTTGGAATCTGGCAGGAGTCAAAAGGGATCTTTTCCGGATGTCTTCTTTCTTTGGTGTCAGAGGTTTCTAGCACTTGAGCACACTGTTGGAGTGAAGTCTTTACTACCCACTCTATTGCTGTAATTAGGCTGGTTGACGTCAGGTTGGAGGTCATCTACTGGATCAGGAACTTCTATGCACTGGCTGGTGTGGATCCAGCTGGCTCTTTCGGCAGCCTGAGTCATGAAAAGTCCACAGAAGGTTCCTTGGCAAGTCACCAGTGTTTGCTATGGTTCTTCGTTCTTCTTCACCATCGTCCAACCAGTGCAAAGGGGTCTGCAGGGGTCGAGTGTGCAGCTTTCACAGCTTATAAGACTTAAAAAACAGTGGAGAGGTTGTAAAGTGGGATAACATTGCATCGTTATAAACACCAGTGGAGGGAAGTGGCCTTTTCCCTTAAAAGGTTTCTTACCACATTGTGTGGCACAAACCATGCATGATTTGCAGTAACTTCTGCGTAACTACAAATGTGTGTCCATTTGGTAAAATAAGAAAAGAAATGGTTAAGCAAACACTGGTTCAACATCAGGGCATCTTCACACCATTTGAGACGGCTGCGCCTGCAATCTGCCACAGACACTTCTCACCTGTAGAAACAAAGGACTGTAAGGACACAAAGCAGCAGGGGGTTAGGTGAAGGGGCTCTGGCGGTATCTTTTGCAGCAGAATCTGCTCTTCCATTTCCCAGCAATTCCAAAAAAGCAAAAAGCAATGCACAACTCTGAATGCACAACATGAGACTGCAAGATTGCCAGGACTGTCCTGTGGAGAGTTTGCAAGCTTCAATAGGAGAAATAACTTCAGCCATTTGCACAGAGCATGGAGGTCAGAATGCCATGTGAAGTCCAAAATCCTTCCTTTATCTCTCTCTCTTTTTTTTTTTTTAAGTGGAAGTATCACAAGAGGCAGAGACATCCTTCAAAGGGAACAAGATCAGGGTTTTGAAGAGTGAATCTGGAATGTCAGTCCTGGAAGTGCAAATCTGCTCAAAAGCAGCACCACAAAAGTGAGGGTCTCTATGTTCAGGTGTGGGGAGAAGTATAGTAACATTCAAAACTGTACACCGCTTGAGTGATATTAGTGATGTCCAAGAGTACAAATGTGTATCCGAGCCAATGCGCTGCCAAATGAATGAAGTTTTCTGCTCCAAAAAGGTGAATGAAGCTAAATAAAGAGCAAGGGTGAGCAGGCTGCAACCAACAATGTCGCAAGAGGCAAAAACAAGTTTGTTTTGTAGCTTCAGGGGTACAGGAACCCAAGTAAAAAGCATTCAGGCCCTCACCATGAATAAGGATTCCCAGGGGGCCTTCAAAGACTGAGTCATCAAGATAAAATTTCTGCAACAAAAGGTCTTCCCCAGAAAATACATAAGTTGCTTCTTGGTGGCAAGCTGGGTATGTTCTGATTCTGAACAGCAGAAAATACATTGTGAGGACACACAATCCCTCCTCAGTTACCTACAAATAAATAGGTGTGAATCCCTTATTGTGATGTACCAGGGACTCTGTGGAGCCCAACACAGATGGTCTTGCCATTTGTCTATTGTTAAGGATATGGGTTTTTTTCTTTCATGCTAAAGAGGGCAGATAAGTTCTACGTTGGGGAAGTAACACTTAAGAGTCTCCAGAGTCAAGGAGCTCTCCCCTGCTGTTATATGACACTGCATAAGTCTTGAGAGCAGCTTGACCAATCTCATGATAATACTATGCATAAATACCTAAAGCAGAAGAGGGGTAACATTTTCCATTACACCAGAGAACCAAAAGAAAACAACAATAACAAAAACTAAGATTCCAACTAATTTTTTCACCAAACTGGAAAACTATACAGAGCAGGTGTCACCACTGGTTACTGGACTCCATAGCAACACCTGCAAGTTAGTTGCTGCATTATGGTTTAAATGTTACGCTCAGTTTCCTCTGCATTGCTAAAAATGGAAGCAGACAAACATGATTTCGATCAAAGAGTTTATTTTCATTGTATAAAAATTTATATTTTACTTTAAGAAGATCAGCTTGGAGCGGGAAAACTGTGTTTTCCGTGTCACTCTTTGAAACGTGTTCCATGTGGTATTGTGTCGCATTAGAAGTAGCTCTGCAGTGGCTCTCCCAAGATGTTCTCCATCTCCTGGATGACCTTCTGGACCTGCTGCTCCACTTCCTCACATTCATCTGCAAAGCAAACACATGCACACGCCATTAATTGATGAAACGACCCTGGTTTTTAGCAAAGACCAATTGAGAACCAAGACAATTATGCGAGTCCTCACCCTCCATGAGTTCGGCCAGGAACGGGATGGTCTCGGGCAGCAGAACCACGTAGTTCTCCTTCAGTCTGGACGCCAGCTCCATCAGCATGAGGAGGGAGGAGAAGCGCACCTGAAGAGGAGGAGCAGATATTCAGATTCAACAGGCTGGAAGGCAGTGCTCAGGGATGAAACGATTACTTGGATTAATGGTGATAAGTCAATTCTTGATTTGAAGAATGTGGCAAAATCGACCAATCGTCTGAAGCATCGCTTAATCCATTACGAAAATATTTGTTACTCGCAGGCGGCACTCAAAGTTGAGCTCACCTTGGAGTCGCTGTGTCTCGTCTTGAGCAGAATCTGATAGTTGAGGGTTTTCCACTGAGAGTCGTCGGCCAGAGCCACGGCGAACTGACCCACGCAGGGAACCAGATGCTGGACGACCCGGTTCTGGTATTCCTGCGGCCCGCCCAGGGAGTTCTCCAGCTGCACACACAAACACGGAACGGAGGAGCTTTGGATCGCGTTCGTTAGGGTTCCGAGCTTTCAAACGCGGCGTTGCGTCTCACCTGGTCCACCAGCGGGCCCAGCAGGGCGTCGGCCCGCTCTCGGCTCAGGAACTTGTGCGTGTCGTACAGGGAGATCTTCTGGAGAACGTCGAGCACCAACCGGAGCAGCAGGCAGTTCTTGTCCTCTGAGCGATCCGAGTCAAAGATGAGCTCACCTGGAAGAGACGGGAGGTCAAAAATTAGCGTCATCTAATAGCTGCAAAAAGATTTGTACAACAATTATTATTACAGTATAAAGCCTGAAATTTATAGCTCATAAAAACTGGCAAAATAAAAGTGAAGTATTCGTAACAATTCCTAAACTAAGAATAACAAACAGTTAAAAAAATAGAAATTGGAATTAATATTATGACAACATTAATAACTGATGATGATTAATTCAAACATCGTCTTACAAATAAAGTGATACATATTACATTGAATTAGGGCTAGGTGATAAATGGATTTTATCAATAGATAAAATTTTAGATTTCAGTTATGGAAAATTGGGATTTTTAAAAATTTTTATTCACTAATGTGCTCCTTTTGTTTCCGTAGTTCAGAGTGATGTCAGTGCGCCCTGGGTAGCCATCTTGTTTGATGCACACACATCAAACAAGATGTGTGTGCAAGTAAGGTAAGTACTTGTACTTACCTTACAAGGTGTACTTGTAAGGTAAGTACACCTTACAACTTCTAACTATTTGGACTTTGAATTCAGGTCAACTTTGCAACGAAATATTAGGGACAGGGTACGATTTTATCAGTGTTTTTCTTAATTATCAGAATAAAGTTGCAATATCAGAAGACTAAAGTCCTAATTTTATGAGAATACAAAGCAAAAAAAAATTAAAAATAAAATAAATATATATATATATATATATTTTTTTTCTTTCTAAGTCTTTCCAAGCCCTACTTCAAATAAACTTTCTATGAATATAATCAAATTAGAAATATTATTAAACAAAAAATTTTGCAATAACAACTACAGTGACATCATGCCATACAATTGAAAAAAAATCATAAATTTAAATGTTAAAAAAGGCATAGTGAATAAAATACGCTAATAACCTGTTATTAAAATTTAATCAGAGAAAAATAAAAATACGTTACTATTACTTAATTGTGAGCAGTAAAGACTATACTATCTAGACTATTGCAAGAGACAGTTTACCTCATGTAGAGAACTAAATAAGCTCAAATGTGAAAAGATTATTATATTTTAATAAAAGTAAGTCAATAGCATGTTATCTATCTAGATCAGGAACCTGTTTTAGCGCTGTTGGTCTGTCTCAGCACGTCTGCCAGAGGTTTCACCAGGTTTCCCGCGAAAAGCACGAAGAGTCCCTTGAGGCGCTCGGCGATGCGGTCGCAGAGGCGGTAAAACGTCAGCAGACGGTCTTTGCTGTCCGATTTAGTCCAATCGAAGAGCTGCGGCAGACAAACAAACGGCCTCAGTCGTTTTCTGCTTCTGCAGAAAATGCCAGTGGAACCTCAGGATCGACGCTAACGTCACCTTGAAGAAGAGCGGCCTGAACGTGACTTCCGACAGCTTCATCACCATGGCGATCAGACAGTCGACGACTCCGCCCTCGACCTGCCACGCCTTCTCCAGGTCGCCCTGATGCGAGGAGGAGAGTCAATCAGCTCCGAACTGACCCGGGTCGGGTCTGTGGGAACCGATTCTGCTTCAGCTGTGTTTGCTGCGCGCGGCTCACCTGGCAGTGTTCGGCCCGGAAGTCCAGCGAAGTCAGGAAGAAAGTGGTGAGCTCTGATTGGTGGGCACTGAGCTGCTCTCGCTCCATCTGACCGATGTGCTCCTGTAGGATGCTCATCAGTGCCGCCAACTGGCCCTGCAGGGAAACAGAGTCGCACAGAGATAAAACTTTTTATCCACCGTTGGCAAAGCAGGTTTTTTCTTCCACTTGTAAAGATATCAAAATTATTTATCAACAAGATGTTATTTCTCTATCTTCAGTTGTTTTCTGTTGGGAAAAAAACTAACTTTTTTTCCCCACAAACACTGTGGAAAAAAATGGTGTGTAGAGTTCAGAATTCAATAAATGATTAAATGTATTAAAACAGTAGAACCCAACTGTACGTTTTGCAGAGAGCATTCAGAGACACACCAGACCTTTATTCTGGAATTTTTATATCACAGGAAACATGAGGAAAGAATGTAATAACTTTATTATTTGTAAACCTGATGCTAAATTTTCACTTTAAATTTTTGATTTTCACGGGGAGAAAAATACAAATGCAGCCTGGAAACTAGCAAATAAGCCAATTATATTTGGACAATTTCATATTCACAAATGTAAATTTTCATCATCTTTAGCCTTTTTTACAGTTTTGATTAAAGAAATCAAACTATATTTATCCACTATATCCAAAAAGAAAGCTGCACACACATAATTGCTGCCGGTCATTGCATATTTTGTCTGCTCTGTTTTTTTTGTACCAATATTTTTTGTAGAAGCACTTTATTTCACATTCTGTGTTCTGTTCCTCGTTTTTTCTTTGTATTTATGAAAAAAAAAAAAGTTTTCTCAATTAAAAAAAAACAACTAATTTTTATATAATTTTTAATTGGAAAACAGGAATATTTTCTAGATTTCTCACGGAACAAAAGAAAGATGAAAAAAAAACAACTGTTCAGCCACTCACCTTCCTGTCCTCCACCATGCAGCTGTAACACCTGGATATGGTGGGCAGCAGGACCCTGGGGGGCAGGTTGGCGGCCAACGTGTTCCTCAGGGACGACAGACGAAGGCAGAGCTGGGAATGTGGCGAGGACGACGACGATGATGGGGTTGAAGAGGACGAGCTCTCTGTGAGGCGGGTCAAGCGGCACACCTGCAGAAAGAGGAAGTAGGAAGGTGAAGGTTGTCGCTCCAATCGGGACGGCCGGTTCTGGGCGACATACCTGAAACACGATGTCCTGTAAGTACGGGCTGATGAAGTGCACCAGCGTCTCGGTGACGCGCTGCAGGGCCGTGACGGCGCTGAGCAGGTAGATCTCGTTGGTCAGCAGCTCCTTCCTGTCGCTGAGCGTGTGCAGGACGGCGGGCATCAACCTGCAGGGCGAAGGGCGGCGCGGGTGAGCGGCAAGGTGGAGAAACGCCAAGCTGGCCTGGTGGTGCGACCCCGTTACCTGGGTAACTGAGCGATGGCGAGGGTCTTGAGCGCGCCGACCACCTCTGCGACGCAGAGCAGAGCGCTGCCCGTCACGTTCTTGTCCTCCGCCGTCGCCGTGACGATGTCCACGGCCTGCAGCAGGACGGGGACGAAGACGTTCTTGTGGGCGGAGCCAAAAGTGCGACAGAGCAGCTTGAGGCTGTAGAGCGCCGTCTGCCGGTTGATGGCCTGCTCCGCCTCCTCGGACGACTTGCCGGGACTCTTCCCCACGATGCTCAGCAGGTCAGAGGTCAGCTGTAAGAGCGACGCCACCTGAGACAAGAGCAAAGAAACTCGGAGGTCAGAACAAAAAATTTATGAATTAGTTGGAAGAGTAGCAGTTTTATTGGATCTCTGATTGTTAATACACTAAAATCAATCAGTTTTCAATAATTCAATAATTTTAAATGAAACTGTTGCAGTGTCATTGGCTTTTTCTGCTCTTCTTTTGTACAATGTATGTGGATTAATTGGGTTTTATGTAATACTTTCAATGTGTAATAAAAATTAAAAAAACTTCCCCAGACCTTCTCTGCATTATTTAGTCTTTGGAAGATTTCTTTTCCGCTTTAACTGATGAAGTGATGCATGTCTTTTAAGGATCTAATGGAAGTTCAAACTCAGTTATAAATGACAATGGGTTTCTATGGCAACACCAGGAAACGCTACCTGCTGCTCGTCCCACTGCGTGCGGTGGTGCAACTTGTTGTTAAGCAGCTCCATGGCCTTCCTCCGCACCGACGGCAACTCATTTCCCATCAGCCCCTTCATCACCGTGATGAAGGTGTCTGTGGGCAGCAGGGCGTTCACCTGGAGAGGAGTGAGGGTGTTAAAGGGAGCAGGGTTCACACACGTCCAAACCCCGTCGCCTCCAACAGGAAAGCTTTTCAAACATTTTCAAGGTCAGTTTTTAACTGACCTTGAAAATGTTGTGCAAACAGCACTCCAAAGTGCTGTTTGCACAGCACTTTGGAGATCGAAACAACACAAATAAGAAAAAAAAAGTCTCAGTTATATTACATGTTACAAACTAAAATATTTGTTTTGTAATGTCTCTCTCACAAACACCTTGTACACGTGACTCGTCTGAGAACAAAATGAATAAAATACAAGCCAGTTGCACAAATCAACAACTCATTGAGCCATTAGGAATATTAAATATTAAAATATAAAATAAAGAAAGTTTAGTCATTTACCAAATACACAGTGAATCTAACAGACCTAAACCATGAGAAATTTAGTCTGATTTAGACAGTGATTTAGACTTCAGACAGTGAGAAAAAAAAATATGCATCAGTGTCTTTTTATTAGGTGTGTGTAAAAACCCTATTCAAACCCTGCAGTTTGAATATCAAGCACTTTATCCAGAAATCAAGCACTTTCCAAATTGTAGAAGTACCTAACTGAAATGTAAGCATTTTTGAGGATTTAAAGCACCGGTATGAACCCTGAGGGAAGGTCTTTATCGTGACACTGACCTTGTCCAGGACTTCGTAGGCCTTGTTAAGCAGAACTCTCCAGAACTTGGCGGTGGGTTGGTCGGCATTGTCCTCCACGCAGCGAGCCACGGAGTGGATGTAGCGTAGGATCTTCTCCAGCAGCCTGCGACACACACACACACAAACGTACTCAGAGAAGAGTTCTGACTGGTGTTCCCGCCGGTGTTCCCGAGAGGTACCCACGTCTGCTGCAGCTGCTGCAGAGAATCTTTGCTGTTGTCACTTTCCTCCGAGACCTGAAAGCAGAAAGGAAGTTTTAGAAACGCCGACTTCCTCGTCTTCCCCGTTTGCAGCGGCGGATTCTTCCCTCCCACCTTCTTAATGAAGCTGCTGGAGCCGAGCAGCTGAGCCATGAAGGACACGCAGAGGAACTTAAAGTGTCGCAGCTCTTTGCCGCTGTGAGTCTCCACGCTGAAGATCAGGTCCTCCGTCTTTTTCTCCGGCTCGTCCTCCTTCTTCTTGGTCGCTCGCCGGCGAACCGTCGGCTTCGCTGCGGCTGCAACACGACAAATACTTTTAACGCCAACATCTGAAAAGCTCAGACTTTTCTGCTCGACTTAACAGCAGTAACATGTTAACATGTTTTTTCTGTTTGCTTTTTGGATTAACCAATTAATAATCTGCTTAATAGCAGATGTTTATTTTTAGAATTTGAACCAGGTAAAGCTAAATCTATGCCACTTAAGGAGTTTTGTGTAGAAGATATCTGCAGACAAAGAAGGTTTATTTTTACCTTTTTAACATGTATATATTTTTTGTATAGATTTGGCTTTATTACTGTCCTAAACATGTTTTTCTTTCAGCGAATGGTCTCTTTTTGAGTCTGTGTACTCTAATTAATGATAGATCAGTTACTAAGCCAATAATGTCAATTAATTGCAATTAATCAATTAATTAGTTTCAGGCCTACTGGAATTATTATTCCAAAGCGACGTGGACAGGAGCAGATTTTATAATTCCGTGTCTGACCTTTGTCCTTGTCGTCCGGCAGCTGCAGCAGAAAGTTGAGGATGTTGATGAGGGAGCTGAGCTGCTGGTTCGCCTCGAACTGACAGCACAGGGAGATCCAGAAGTCCATGTCGCTTTCCAGAGCTGCGTCCTGCATGGGAAAAAATCCCCCCAAAAATCCCCACCCCATTTAAAAATCCAGGAACTCAGACAGAACATTTCCCTAAAATGAACGGAGGGAGCCTCGGTCACCTTGTCGCCGGCGCCGCCGCGCTGCGTGGCATGCAGCTTCAGCAGCAGCAGCATGAGGATCCACAGGAAGTGGGCGGGGCCCAGCGCTGTCAACAGCTGGCCGAGGACCGGCAGACGCCGGTGCTCGGGCACATGAGGCAGCGCGTCGGCGAACACGTGCATGATCCTCGTCACCACGGCGACCATGACGGGGGCGGACGAGCCGTCTGAGAGGCGGTGGGCCTGCGGGGGGAAGAAATCAGTGCTACGTTAGACTCGGTTCTTCGTTCCTGCCGCCGGCGATCGCCGCTGAAATTAACCGAGCTCACCTGGACCAACGCCGGGACGACCGTCTGCATCGTCTTCTCGATCACTCTGAAGCTGTAGGCGTCGTCCAGCCGCAGGATGTTGGCTCCCATGAAGGTAAAGATGGGCATGATGTTGTGGAGGACTTTCTCCTGCAGAGGGGGGGGGGCGCGCGACACGGGAAGCCTTTCTTACGTTCTTTATTTAAACAGGTATGCGCCTGTCAGAGGAGGCGGAGCTTACGGGAAAGATGGCAGCGGTGGCGCCCAGCAGCAGCAGGGCGTGGTGGTGAGTCTGGGGCACGTCGGACGACCTGATGACCTGGACCACCAGCTCCACGCTGAACTTTTCTTCGTCCAGGATGTCTGCGGAGAGCGGACGCAGAACGTGAACGCGTGTTCAGGCAGGAAACTGGAAGCTCCGCCTCCTTTTCCTCCTCCTCACCTGCAGCTGGAGGGCCTCCGTCGGGCGACAGCCTGTTGCAGACGTTCAGCAGGCAGCTGAGGAGCATCTGCTTGGTGTACTCCATGTTTGTCTGATCGGCTGCACTCGACTCCAGGCTCCTGGTGAGACAAACAAACCAATAAAGTAACCAATCGGAGCCTGCCGAAGGGGCGTGCCACTCCGCCCCCTTTCGTCAATCTCTACCTGACAGGTTTTGGTCGTTTACTCGATTTCTTCAGGAACCAAATGTAACAGTCTGAAGTTTTATTTTCAAGCAATTTTGGTTTCATCACCGGTTCTATTTCATACGAATCAGCTGGAATCTGAACCCAAATAAATGGAAATGTCATTTTCTGGTAAGAATACAAAATTAACTTAAAATATACCAACAATGTCAGCATTTCTGTCACTAGTTCTTTACAAATTGAATCACTTATTTAAGCAAATTGGTAACTTTGTTGCTAGCTGGCAAAAGGACTAACCTATAGAAGGAGCACAGATTAAATAAAATAGCTTTAGTCATCCTAAGAATTAACACAGGACTACTTTCAGATACAATAAAAACATAATAAACATTTAAAATTTCGCCCCCAATGTAAAACAGGCTCAACGTAATCATTCGTTGGTTAATTTACCATCCCATACAGCTTTGTTGCTAGGTGGAAAAAGGGGTTTATTTCATGATGATTTAAAAATACGAAACAGGAAGCAGCTATTTGTTACCTGGAAAGAAGAGAGAAGAGAACAGGCATCAACACCTGGGCTCTCTTCAGCTTCTTCTTGTGCTGCAGCAGTTCCAGAATCAGTGTGACTCTCTGCCATGACACAGCACCCCCTTCTGGACACACACTGTGACTCTCCTGAGGTTTCCTGACCAGACCAAATTGTTTTTTTTTAGAAAATTAGTAAAGCAGCTCTGAAGTCAAAAAATGAAGGTCCGAACATACAGCTCTGTGGTGCCCCAAGCTGAGATCGATATTTTCAGACCACAACATGAAGCATCTATTATAAAAACAGGTTGAAATATGATCGAAAGGCATGAAATACTGAGATGGATCTCCCCGGTCGTCATTTTATTTTTATTTTACTCATAATGGTGTGAAAAACACGGGGACCATGCTGATGTGAAGAAGAGAAACGGTGAGTACCTCTGAGTCATTCTGCTCCTGCGGGTTTGTTGGACCGTGACGCTGACTTTTGGTTTGTCTGGAGGAGCGAGCTCGTTGGCGACCAGCTGAGCATCGATGGCGATCTGTTAAAAACACGTTTAAAGCGTCGACTGTTAAAACTTTTTAACAGAACGCCAGCTTTGACTTTTCTCTTCCTTTAGATTTTCTCACCGCTTTGAAGACGCTGCCAACCATGTTGGCCAATAACGCACTGCGGCCCTCTGCCAGCAGGTCGAACATCACCGACAGCAGCTTCTGCTGCGCCTTCTTGTCTCCGAGGGCCGAGAAGAACGGCTTTGTGATCTGGAGACATGAACATTGAACGTGTGTGTTAAATCCAGATTTTTAAATTCTTGTTTTATTTGGTGGACTCGGTTTGAACATGTTTTTCGACCATAAAACCGTCAAATAAAACCTGGATGCTCTTTCGTCTCAGCAAACTGAGAATTTTGGATTTGTGTGTCACGCATCAGCAGTGTTCTGGCCCCCAACCTGTTCCAGAGCGAAGATCTGACAGCTGTCCATCTTCAGAGCTCTAACGAACAAATCCATGCACTTCTCGTCCTCGACCAGCAGGGGCGCCGACGCCTCATTGAACTTCCCCAGCACGAGTCGAAGAAGCTGGGTTTCGGACTGCAGCAGGGACGGCGTGTCGGGTCCGGTCTGTGCCAGGAGAGGCTCCAGAACGGGAAGCAGGGTGGAGAGGACGGACTGGAAGAACGGGAAATAAGAACAATGTGAAATAAAACGACATTAAATAAAGAAAATAACGGGCTTGGAAAACATTCGCACCTTTCCGTTGACGGAGCTCAGGGCCTCCAGCAGGGCGGTGGCAGTGTACGCTGGGCAGCGGGAGTTCAGCAGCTGCTGCAGCGCGTCCTGTAGCTTCCCCTGTTGCGACTTCGCTTTGCCAGACAAAGACTCATCATGAAGAAAGCCGAGAACCTGAAGGCAACAAATACTCATTACTGATTTAGGCAATATAAGGGGCAGGTTCAGTCTGTTTGTAAACTTTTCCCCACAAATGCACTTTTCAAGCATTTTTGAGGTAAGGTTTCAAACTTTTCCAAGGACTGTATGGTTTCATACACTATTACTCTTATTATTAATGTCTTGTGATAGGGAAAAGGTTTTGAAAATTCTCTCACACACGCTGTACACCCGACTATTGGTCTCAGTTTGGTTTGAGAACAAAACAGTCATATAGCAAAACAATAATCCTCACATTTCAATAACTTTAACATCTAAAACATAAAACCACCTTTATTTCAGTCACAGAGATCAATAACTCACTAATTGAGTTAATAAATGTTTGTTAAGCTAAACAAATCTGTTTTTGTTAAGCTAAATGACCCTTCTGTTCACATCAAATGTCATAACACAATATAAATAATAACTTGCCTTTCAGTGAGGAGTCTTTCCTCTTAGAAGTTTATTTCAGCTTTATTACAAAACTGTCCAGCTAACAATACCAAGCCCCTTCAAGGACTACATACAGAAATCTAGCATGTTCCAAACCTTGAAAAGCTCACCGTGCTCAGATACGAAGGATCAGTGATGATCTCCTCTGAGGTTTTCTGCAGCCTCTCTATGATTGGGTGGAAGGGGGAGCTGCTGGCTCCCGATAGGCTCTGCAAGGTGCAGAGGGCGGCCCTACGGACTTCCTGAACCGGAGAGCTGAGACAGCATACCAAGGACAGGAAGACTGGGGCAAGGAGACACAAAGAGAGTAGATGAAGTCCCAGCGGAGAAACCCCCGCCCCCATAAAAAAAAAATAAAAAATCAAATCTGCAGGGTAACCACTGGTCACCTGGTGAGTCCGGAGCTGCCAGCTCGTTCAGCGTGGCGGCCGGCTGGACCTCCATCAGAGCCCGGCCCATGTAAAGCGCTCTGGTCTGCAGGACGGCGCCCACCTTCACGTCCAGCTGGTCTCCGTGGTTACTGCTGTATCCCCAGATGAGGCACAGGAACTTGAAGAGTATGGTGGCCTCCTGGAGATGAACCTGATGGAGACATGTGTAATCATTGGACTCTCTTTTTAGGAAGCACTTATCCAATGCAGAAATATTTATTAATATTTAAACAGTTTTATCAATACATTCTGGCACAAAACGAGAACGGGTTTTGACATCCCTGCTCTGCACGACTCACCTGGACGAGGTGCTTCATCAGAACCCTGCAGCTGCCGGCGACCGGGCCCTCTGCGGCGCCGCCGATGATGATGCTGAAGAGGCGGCAGATCAGGCCCAGGTAGCAGCAGGTGTTGGCGTCCATCTTCTCCGGATTCCACCAGGCCTCACCTGTAACACAGACATGTGACCGGCCTATTCAAAGCTCTGAAATCACACCAAACATCACAGTTACAAATGTTTTCTGCTTTTTTTTTTTTACCTTTAAACGAGGTGTCATGACACCTGAGCGAGGAGATAAAGTCCCTGAGCAAAGCGATCAGAACCGAGCCGAACTCCTGATCCAGACGCTGCCCCGGCTGCTGCTCGCATCGGCTCAGGTAGACGCCCAGGGCTTCGGAGAAGGTGGGCAACATCGGGAGGGGACACCCGACTTCCTGTGATGTCACAGAGGAGCAAACTGCAGTCTACGTTTCCCACATCACACCTGGACTACGTTCTTCGTATTGAACTGAATTGGTTTGTGCAGCAAAAAGTTTCGCGGGCCGGTGTCATTTTAAAGATGTTAATAAATGTTTCCAGAAGTCATCAAAGGTCAACCAGCCAGTCCACGTTTTCAGAATCAAACAACGTATGATGGCTATCAACCGTGCTATGATTGTGCAGCATTGTTTTTTGTTTGTGTGAATGTTTTTAAGATTTTAAAAACAAAAAGTTTTCATAGCCCCTCCCCCCTCACATTAACAAAATCAAACAAAACTTATAAATCATAAAATAAATTGACTGTGCTTCGTTTGTCTTGGTTTGTGTAGTTAAAATATTTGTAGCACGGTTTACTAACACCAAATTTGACTGATTTTTGTAAATGTAGAGGTGACTGGTTGATCTTCGATGACCTCTGGAAACATTTATTAACATCTTTAAATGATAGCGGCACAAACGAAAAGTTTTGCAAAGGTCAACGACGGTGAGGAGAGGGGTCGACTCCACTCAGCTGACTGGACTTCCTGTGAGCTAGAGCTCACCTGGGCGCTGTCGCTTCGGATCACGTCCAGCAGGGGGCGCTCCAGCAGCGTGTAGACCCTCTGGGCGGTGAGCAGGTGCTGCGTCTCGCTCAGATCCCCCAGGCTGAGCAGCAGGGTCTGGGTCAGAACCAGGAAGGATGCCCTCCCGCTGAGCCCGGCGCCCCGCTGCTGCTCCACCAGCAGGACCAGTTTCTCCAGCTGCACAACACAAACGCATCCGTGAACGTTCCCGTCGGAAAAACAGGATTCGCAAAGAGCTCAGACGTGCGACTCACGGCGTCCCGTTTGGAGAAGAGCTCCATGCTGGTCAGGTTCTTGGTGAGCGTGGCGACCAGACGCTGGTTGGCCACGCCTACAAAGTCGGGCTGAGCGCTCTTCTTCGTCACATTCTGGAGCTCTGTTGGGAAGCAAACAAGACACTTGTTGTTAAAAGTCCAAGGATTTTAAAACTTTCAAACAGGAAGTTGTCGGGTCGGTCACCTTGAGCCCAGCTCAGAGTGAGCGGGTGCTGGCTGAAAATGGAGGACTGGGCGATGGAGTGGGCGATTCCCACCTTGGACGAGGTGATCACCAGGAAGGGCAGCAGCTTCCAGCCCGTTTTCTGCAGAAACTCAGCGTCCCCCTTTCCCAGCCGGGGGTCGGACAGCAAACGCACCGCCTCCGTCAGTACGAGCATCCTGTGGGAGGCGACAAAGTAGGGCTGTAACGATTCCTAACTTGAGACTGAAAGTGAAGTATAATAAGAAATGAATTGTTTACTAATGACTCAATTTAAATTGACTTTTTCATTTGTATAAGTTAGTGTCATCTGTACTTTAGAAAAGAAATTAGAATTCAAACTTGAGACTAAAAGCGATGTTTGTATTGTACTGTTTAATAAAAATGTTAATAAAAAAAAGAACAGCATTGTTTACTAGCATTTTTTCTACATTAGCTACTACAGAACGAGACTTATTTTTTATTAAATTACTACATTAATCATCAGAATAACTGACAAATTACTCAATTACTCAAGTAATTTGAGTTAAGTGGTCAGCTGTCTGAAGTTTTATAATCCGACAGGGAAACCTTCAGGAGGAATACAAGAGTTTAGTTCACTGACCACTGCTGAGCTGGTGGATGAACTCTTTGCAGCAGAGACAGAAGCCATGACACCACATCCTCTGGGTCCAAAACGTCCAGCAGCATCTGCAAAAGAAAAAAAAAAACACCCCCAAAAAAACAACTACAGTGAGCAGAGGCACCACACAGCGATGGACTAAAGAAGGACTTATCCCACTGACCTGCAGGACCCCGAGAGCGGCAGTGACCACTTCTGGAACGTCGTCCTTCAGGCGCTCCGCGACGGCGTCTCTCAGGAACGTTTCATCCAAGCTCTGCCGCTGTTCGAAGGAGACGCAAGACGGTCAGGCATCGTAAAATCCTCCTCGCCGTTTATTTTTAATACATATTCCAGCTGTACCTGCTCAGACGTGAGGATGCTCATTAGATGATCCACGGCCGCCACTCGGACCGAAGGCTGTGGGTGTTTCAGGCTGAGGAGCAGCGACGTGTCCGAGTCCTCTAAAATCTGACAGAAATTGTCGGAAAGGAAGTAAAGACAAGCTTTTCTCTCCGTGAGAATCAGAATTTATCTGTGTTTTATTATTATTTTTTTTTTAAAAAAAGAGAAAAACTTGGAATATTTTCTTTTAACCTGGAATTTTCCACTTCTCATGGACAGAGTCAGGAACTGGTGGAAGAGACGTTTCTGCTGTGGGTCGCCGCTGTCGGTCACACGACCAGCGAGGACGGTGTCCAGCGCTCTGCAGTACCTGGACTCAAACAGTCGAACCACAGGCAGCAGGCGCTGGTCGAGGGACGACAAGTCCTCAGCAGAGCGCTCGGTTTGATTCAGATACTCTTCCAGGAGGAGACTGCAGTAGAAACAAAAACAGGTCAAATAACGTTGAGAGTTCTAAAATTAGCCCTCTGGGGGGTCAGGGTCTGATTGAAGAAGTCTCTTCTGGTTCTAAATCTTCCATCTACAGATATGATATCAAACAGATAGCATTTAGTGGAAGCTAATGCTCTGTACCAATTTTGGTGTTTAATGGAAGTTTAAATGATGATACCCACCATGTGGCTATTATACCAAATTCAAAGGTCAAGGAAAGCCAAAATACTAAAACACTAGTGTAAAAGGGCATTAAAGAATTAAAATGAAACAAGACCAAGGAGCCTTACCGAGCCACGGTTCGATCCAAGTCTTTGGTCAGCGGGACAGACTTCAGGAAGGACTCCAGCAAGTTGAGTCTATCTGCCCCTATCTCATCTGTTACAGAGATTACCTGTTAAACTCTGATCCCAGTTATCACATGGCTACACCATTGACACCTAAAATGTTCACAGTCTCACCTGAGCTGCTCCAGAACAAACCGCGGACCAGTTGAGGCAGCATGTACCCCAGCAAAGGGCTGACATCGTGGCTCGCCGCCATGACCTGCAGCGTGGAAACCAGCGCTGGCATCGAGCACAGACTCTTGAGCGCCCTAAGCACAAAAGCAACACATAGTGAAGGAGAGACCACACCTGCACCGAGCACAACAACCAACACCCGAACCACCTCTGGGGTACCTGGGACCGACCGAGCCCTCCTTCTGGTTCTGCAGCAGTACGATGAGGCACCCCAGACCCTCTTTGGCCAGAACGGGCTCTTTGCGCAAAGACTTGCTGACGTGCACGGCGAGGCTGTCGACCAGACTGGCCTCCATCACCACCTTCACGGCCAGCTGGCACACGATCATGTAGGTGGCGGCTTTGTAGTCAGACAGGGACGACTTGAGACCCTGAAGAGACGACCAGGCAACAAACGGGACCCGATCTTAGTTAACCTGCTCAGCTGAGACATCTTATTTTTTTAACAATGACATCATATCCTGAGACGGCGTGAGTTAGCGAACAGAAGAGCGCCACCTGGCTGAGACCGGTTCATTAAAACAGGACCACAGTTCCAGTCAGACATTTTCACCCACTCAAAATTTTTTTCTTTTTTTACATAGGCCTATATTTACATGTATTCTCATATTCTATTATTTATTCTAGTATGTTAGCTACTGTAACATTATTTAGTAGCTCTGCTGCCCAAGACCTGAGAAGCTATTTTTACTTATTGTGTCAAGAGGTTTAAATCTCAATAAAAGTCAGTCTGACTCTTAGCATGAAACAGCTGAATCTTTGTTTCATTTGACCTTTGACCTAATCTAAAATTTTCCTTCGATCTTCAAGTAGTCTAATAAGTACAGGAAAATTTTTAAAAATTCACCTCGTAAAGTAAAAACTACCATTTCCACTCAATCATGATCACTAACAAGAAGAGAAACACAATATATCAGCACTAGCGTCAGTATCAGCCGATAATAAGTCATCTTTTAACATATTGGTATCAATCAAATAAATAAAACTGGACCAGCATTACCAATCAATGTTTATTTTAATCTTGCTACTATTTGTTTATGGTTGTTTTCCCCCCCAAAGGTGTCAAAACTGTAGAGAAATATCGGAAAATATTGGAGACTGGCCGTAATAGCTATTTTAATATTGGATATCAATATGGGCTCAAATTTTCATATCGGTGCATCTCTAACCAACAACAATGTTGGTTGCCTTGAACTGTAACAACAAAAACCCTTCAAGAACTTTCAGCAGAACTTAATAACAGAAATAGATGAATTTAACCACAAAACATTCCACATTACAACACTCATGTCAAGAACAAGAGGATAGAAATTTATGCAACTGTGCTCCTTCTTCAAAAAAATGAGCAAAATCTGACTGTGTGTTCAGTTGGTTACCATCTGGACATATGGTAGCAGTTTGGCGATGATGGCGTCAGAGATTTTGTCCACAGCATCCAGAGCGGGGATGATGGTGCAGGCGTAGAAAGAGAAGATGACTCGGAGCTGAGAGAAGCTTTCCGAGTGTCCAGAGTACGCCTGAGGAGGAGAACGGAGACCTGTTAGAGCTCGTCGTATATCGGAAGGACAAACCTCTGCTCTTTCAGAGGCGCTGCGTGTCGGTGAGGTCACCTGGATGGACCGCGTCACCAGGGTGCAGATGAAGTCCATGAAGCTCAGGTCTGAGTAGCAGTGTGTGATCAGAGACCCTCTAGAGAGTGGCACGCCCGGTTTCTGCAACATCGAGATGTTTTAAATCCACACAGAGCAGAACCAGAACCAGAGAGATTGTCGGAGGATGGATCCGGACCTGTAAGCACCGCAGCCAGTTCCAGCGGTTGGTGGCTTCTTTGAGATTCAGCAGCTGCACGACTCGGACGAACAGGTTGGTGTCGTGGTACGGCAGCGCACAGGCCAGCAGGCTGTCGGGGTTATACAGCTGGACGTGGAAGCTGAACGACACAACACCAGCGTGAGTCCGGAACGTCTTAACATCTACCTCATCCGCGAGTCGATAACGGGTCAGAACCAGGTGTTGGATAAGAACCCGAAGAGTTCCGATCAGAAACTCTGCTGGAAGCTTTAGTGTTAAAACTAAAACATATCACACCCTAAGCTTGCAGCAAGTTAAAATTGTGCACTGTACCTTTAAGAGTACCAAAGAGGACCAATCCCGCCAAAAACACAAACAATTAAGTAAATAAAAACATATATTTATCTCAGAATATATTTATGTATCTTCAGTTTTATTTCCTCATTTATTTACTTATAGTTGGTTTTGGCAGGATGAATTCTCCATATTTGAGATCAGTTTTTAGTGGAAGTTGAAGATGGAAGATACTGATTATGCAGTTTGTACAAATCTAACACAAACCCTGCAATTTCAAAACTTGGCGTCTGCTCCAGGGAAAAGACTGACTCAGGTGTGATGTGAAGCAGAGCAACATACCGGTGAACCAGCCACTCAATGCACTTGTGAGCTGGCTTCAGCAGGAAGTACGGGCAGAGCCGCGTGAGGAAGAGCGAGATTCCGGCGTCCAGCTTCTCGTTGACCTCTTTGGACTGGACGCTGCGCTCCAGCGTCATGGAGGCGGGGCTGAACAGGGTGTCGTGGAACTCCAGGAAAGCCGGCTCGATTCCCAGCAGCTCCTCCAGACCCGTGCAGCCTGGACAAGAGCGGAGAACAGGGAAGTTGTTAAGCGGGAGAACGGGAAGCAGTTCCGTGTCCGGCTCAGGCTCAGACTCACCGAGGGCGTAGAAGGTGCCCCTGTCCATAGTGGCAGCATCTTTGGGATCAAAGAGCAGCGAGGCGACATCTTTACGCCTCAGCAGGTTGGGATCGCTCTGAGGCAGCGTGAGCCTCTTCAGCTGGAGAGCCAAGGACGTCATGATGACTTCTGATGTGAAGGAGACACAAACAATAATACATAAAACTGAGCTTCAGTTCAACACGCTTCATTTGAATGTTTTGGTAGCTGTAGGCCAGTGGATACAAATGCACGCCACACATTTCAGAGTTTTATTTGTAAGAAATTTAAAAAAACACACACACACACATTTTGTTAGACTAGGGAGTCTAACATTTTATTATCAAGCCAGGAGTGAAACTGACTAGATTTTTCTTTTTGTGGGTTCGTAACGGTGGAACAACTTAGTGGGTTTAGTTCACAGCTGGACGGAAAAAAGAGAAACCAACACACAATCAATAATGTGTTGATCATTTTAATTTAATTATTAAACCGGTAACAGAATACTATGACCGTAACTTCACGGTCTAATTTCACATTAATCAGACATGATCCTTGCCCAGTGCGTTTAATAAATCAAATAATCCTTTCATCTACGTCTGAAGAATTTTTAATCAGTAAAAAACCCATTAATCCGTTTAATTCTGTATAGCTCGGTGTAAACACAGAGATAAGCATGTGCTCCTTACTGTATGTTTATCTCCGGACTGTAAGTAATAACTGATCACTTTAATAAGAGTTGTGGGATATAAAAGTCACCTGTTGTCAGATAAACTAAAACACACAATCACAACATAAATAAAAAAAAACTTTACGGACATGTCAGCACCTACCTAAGCGACAAGGAGCCCCCAAAACACACACGTGCAACCGTGTCTGCGCCGGAAACGTCTCTCGACATCCGGTTCACCAGGCTGACAAAGTTTGATGGAAAGATGTCTCACTCCAAACAAATACCATCTCCGTCTGAGGCTTTGACGTGTAGAGATTAAATCACGCTTTTTGTTTACTCCCAGCAACATATCACATATATTATTTTAATTTTATACATATTATTTATATGTAACATTTACTTCATAAAATGTTCCATAGTTGGTCAGGAACGTGACATTTTTACGATAACAACTGATGTAATGGTTTGCGAAGTGTTAAATCTCATAAAGATAACGTCTTCTTTAGTATAAAAACGTACATAATAGTAACATTGAGTGGTATTGTTCTGCACTGACCACATATTCTTAAGATTAAAATCTTTAATAAACGCTATAGATGTGATTTGCCAGCCTGGGTAATTTTAATAGGTGGGAGCTATCTTCAGGTTTATATACGATCTTCGGGTATCCCCGGAGCTGATACTGTATCCTGGCACACGGGGGCGATGATAAGACTCGTAGTTATAAAAACAGCAGCTTTTACGGTGCCGAATCGATGACTGACTGAGTTAAATTCACTGTCATCTCATATTTTCAGATGGTTCACCCTGACAACGGGCTTTAGCAGCATAGTTGATCAGTTCGAGTTCTAACCGCTATTCATTTGTTATGAAAATCTGTTCTCCGGTCCGGGTTTAGCTAGTAGCCGTTCTGGTCCGCTCAGTTTTCGTTTTTTTCCCCGAAAGTTGCGTGACTCTGCTGAAGGTAAAACTTTTCTGTCGCTTTATTTTAATTTTATTTTGTAATAATTTTATATGTTTTGCGTTATTTATTTCTTTACCGTTTTCCCTCAAAAGCAAAGGGGCTAATATTGTCTTAACAGTTTGTTTTTCGCGGGGCTCCGCCCTCTTCTAGACATGATTGGCTTGTTTCAACATCAGTTTCCCGTTCTCCACGCTGATTGGCTGGAAGACGAACGTTTTAATTAAATCCCCATGTGACGGTTTAAGTAAGAGGGGGAAAAAAACAAATGTCTAAAATAGAACTATTAAATATTTCAGAGACATATGGATAACAACGATTCAACTTGATCATTGTTTTAAAAGAGGATCTATTATTTTCACAGAAAACTTGAAAACTCTGATTTACTACTTGTAATTTAGAGACTCGTGTCAAATAATCCATTTAAATCTTGATTTATTTTTATTTTTTATCAACAGCAAAACATATTCAGGAAAAAAAAAATCTCTGGAACCAAAAATCCTTTTAATAATAATACAAACAGGCACGTTTTTGTAACTTTATTGATTTGTTGGGTTCAGCAGCATCAAAGACAAAGAAGAAACATAATTCAGGTTTAGCAAATAACTGCTGATTTTTGTTATTCTTTTAACTCGTCACTCAACTGTTTGCCATATTATTAGCTGCCCAGTTTTCAGCTCCTGACTCAGTTTTCTATATTTTTCTTGTTTTGATCCAGGCTCATCTTTTGAAGTGGTCTTAATTGTTGTTTCTAGAGACTTCCTGAAGGTCTTTTAAAGTTTCTCTTTGGGCTTCAGCTGCTTTTTCACTCAGGCTTTCCCTGTTGGAATCCTTCCACCTGACCTGTGTGTGTTTGTGGGCGGAGTCTAATCAGCTGAACGGCCCCTGACAGGTCCAGGAAGTGTGTGGCAGGTTAAAGGCGAAGTTGACCCGTGTTCTGTGATGTGCGAGCTGTAATGTGTATGTGTGTGTCTCTTGTAATGGGGGAGGAAGACGAAGAGCTGCAGAGCTGGGGCTGGACTGACCTGTGTGTATCCTCCACTCATGTGTCTGTATGTAGGTCAGAGTGCGAGATCAGGTTGCAGGGATTTGCTGTAGTCAGGCCGAGGCTGATCAGTGCTCGAACCCAGTCTCTGATCAGAAACCTCTGGGGGTGTTTTCTTTTTTAAATACAGCGATCAGATTTTCAGATTAAAGGTGTTCCAGTTGCAGCACAAAACATACCTGTAAACTCAGAGTCTGGTGTCAAAGAGACTCAGCTTTTCTGACTGGTAAATTGTCTGTAAATATTCACACAGAAGCAGCGGGAGTAAACCAAGCCATAAAAAAATCTGTTTACTTCACACACGAACACACATGACAGGATAACTTTATAGTTAATATTTAAAATTAATTACAGAATGTATGCAGTTGATATAAATGAAGGTGTTTGAAATTATGATTATTTTCTTATTTAATCTTTTTAATCAATTATTTAAAATTCATTAGTGATTTTTACTTTTTTGAAGTAAAAAGTTTTTTTTTTACAGGGTAACTGTATAGCTGTGACTGCATGGCACCACAAACATAAGAACTGTCTATTCAAAACATTCCCATTTGAAATGAGTTTCTCTAGGGCGGCACTGACGGCTTACACTTGGGACAAAATGAGATTTATCTAATTAAACTGCACAGCAACTGCATTTAATTATCTTTTTGAATTCACTGCTATTTATTGATGATGTTGTGGAAGAAACAGTAAAAAAAAAAAAAAAAAAAAAAAGTAAAAGTAAGATTTACAATAATGCTGTGAATTCTTTTCTATTCAACATTAATTGAAGTTCATCAAGACGATAAACCGAAATTTGTCATGATAAATGATAAGCGATACGTTAAATGGACGCCCCTTCACAGAGCTGCTCCTTCTTTAGCTTGAGTTTTCAATCACCGTCCTGATTCCTGTTTCTAGTTGTCAGACCACCTCTCTTGACTCATTCTAACTTTTTCCTCCTCAGCTCTTGCTACTCGTCATCGCCGTCGGACTCTGAGCAGGAGCAGGAGAGCTCCTCCTCCCTCATGTCCAGGCGCAGCCTGCGGCTCGACGGTGGCCTGCTGGACCGCCGCCCTCTGCCTCGCAGCAGCTCCTCCCTCGCCGCTCCTCCAGACAGCTGGAGGAGCGACGGGCCCCGTCGCTCCCAGCGGCACTCGGCCTCCTGCTCAGAGTCGCTCCTCGTCGGCTCTCAGAAAGCCGTCGGCCAGTTCCTCCACAATAGCAGCATCAACAGCGTGGCGTCGGACGCCTCCCTGATCTCCTCCCTGCTGGATGAGTCTTCAATCCAGGAGAGCACGCTGGTCGAATCCTTCTGGGGTAATCCCGCTGCCTCCTCTTTGACGTCTTCATCATCATAAATCTGGACCGCGTTAAACTCTCTGCTCCTCCTCCTCTTCCTCTTACTCCTCCTCAGGTTTGGACCAGGATGCAGATCCCAAAGGTAGGTTCCTGCTCGGATCAGAAACACAAACCTCCTTCATCATTTGAACTTGAGTTGCAAAAACAGATTTATCTCTGCTGGAAAAAAGTTGCTGCTGGCTCATCTGGTATGTCTCTCTCTCTCTCTCTGCTCTCCTCTCTCCTCTCTGTCCTCTCTCTCCTCTCTCCTCTCTCAGAAAGCACCATCATAGCCAGTGGGAGCAGCACTCTGCTTGGTTCAGACAGTGTTTGTGCCAAACACTCTGACCAGGCGCTCAGCAGGCTTTGCTGTAAAGACCGCGACTGTCCGAGCGCGCCAAAATCTGACAAGGAAACCTCCACCATCTACTACAGAGGTCGCAGGAGCAGGGAAGGTGAGAGGGCGGGGCTTCCTCTTCATGCAATCTTTGACTTGAAGTAGTTGTCGCATTCTCATTTAAAATAAATTGGGTAGCAAGTATTTAAAGTTTGTTTATATAGCGGCATTCACAGATAAAAAAATAAATCAATCAGAAATGCCAATATTAAAACATTTGCATAGTAGTGTCTTTAGATGCTTTCTAAATAAATCCAGACTTGAGTCACAATAACAAAATCAGATCATTCTACAGTTTAGGTGCTGCAGCCCTGTAGTTTTATATCTGGTCCTTGCAACTAAAAGTAGATTTTGATACAAGGTCCTTTGGCTTGAGCTGGTGTTACTTTATTTAAACCCCAGAAGTTAGTCAGGATTTAAAAATGAATACTTTTAATGAATAAAAGTAAAGTTAACAATTAACAGTTCAACACGTGCGTAGGTTTGTGACTGTAACACGTTGTGATGACAACAACATTATTCAATAAACAATAATATTGTTTTGAAGCAATTTTCAGGTAATGTATTGATAATAACATGATGTTGCATGTTTGCCTTCTCACAGACCAATAAACTTGGATTTTTGTAAATATCACCGAACACTGAAACTGGTAGATATTTTAAATATCCAAAACAACCAAAAACAACAAATAAAACAGAAATTAAAAACCACTTAATGCCAAAACCATGAATAAAATATATTTATTTATGCTTTGTCTCTGTAAACAAAATTGCCCTTCGAAAAATATTAATCTTCACAATGGAAATTATTTAGCTCTTATCATGCAGTTAATTAATTGCTTATTGCGACAGGCGTTAGTTCAAGTTCCACCAGTTGATCAGGTGGAATTTGCATCCATGTTCTGTTTAAACACTCTTAGTTTAGAAACTCCTCTGTGTTTAAAAGTGGAGACTTTTTCATAGTGATTTTTCCCTTTTTGACACTGAAGCCTCTGAAGGTTTGGAGTAAATTTGTGTTGCTGCAGCGCTTTCGTGTTTTGTGTTAATCGGTATGTAAATCGGCTTCCCGCGTTGCCGCTGTGAGGAAGGCTGAACTGAAGCCGCCGCAGGACTCCCGCTTCATCTTTTTTGACTCGGCTCTTCCAGATGTGCTGCAGCTGTGGCTGACCTCCTCCCTGCCGTTTGTCAGGAGAGCCGCAGCCCGCTGCGCCTCTGCGCTGCAGCTCACCTGGCAGACGTTCCAGCTCTCCTCACGTTCACAGCCCAACAGGCGTGGAGGTAAAGAATGTCTAAAGGTGTTGGGTCTCGCAGGTCTACTCCTCCTCTTCCTCACCCATTCTGGTGTTTAGCCGGTGGAGGGGGTTGGAAACACTCAGCTTACTCTAAAACCCAACAAATCAGTCGGCTCAGGCATTCACTTTGGCTGTTTCCCCGGTGAAATGCAAATCGTGGCTACACCTGCAGCCACTCCCGACCTCAGAAGACTCGCACGTCGTTGACGTGTCTGAGGTCTCTGTTCCCTGTGCTGCAGCTCGGTCCAGGGACAGCGGAGTCATGGCTCTGAAGGAAGCCAGCCCGGAGGAGCTTCATCCCGTCGGATCGCTGTGTGAGTCAAACGGGTCCGAGCACCTGGAGCTGCGGGATCGCGCGCATTCAAAAGGTTCTCTATTAAACTCTGCAGGATGTCACGCAGTCAGGACAAGAGGTCTGCAGGAATCAACTGTTTTGGACACTAAATGCTACACAGTAGTTTTAATAGAGAGAAAAACCTATCTATACAACCTCTTGGCCGTTTTATTTTAAACCAAAGTGGAATGCAGGAATTGTTTCAGATGAGATCTTATGCCAACAGTCACTGTTTTCACTCACTTCCTAAATGATCCAGACATTTTATAATTTCTTCCGAAAAAATGTTTTTGAGTCTTTCATGATTTATAACCTTCACCATCTTTCTGGCTCACCACTCTTCTTTGCAGAAGTTGAGGAGTTCATTTAAATTTTTTATTTCCTGCAAAATGTTATTATTGTGTTTGGGGTTGCAGTTCTGTTGGCACACCCACACATCTGTGTTCGACCATCTGATCCAAACAAATCTCCCTCCGATGAAAGGATATTGAGGAAGTTAAGGAGCAACCTGGGAACCACCAAGGCGCAAGCATGGCTAGAGCTGGAAACACCATCTTCATGTGCCGCAGGGGCTGCTGATCCAGAAACGGGGTTTCCACGCCTCATTAAAAAGTGTTAAACTCATACATCCAAAATGAAGGCCTTAAAATTCTGAAAGACGATAAGCTGTATTTAAATATGTCAATCGCAGGTCTTAAATGTTGTTGTGGCAGGACTGTTTAGTTTCATGCTCTATGTAGTTAAATTTTTTCCCCCCACTGCATTCTGTGACTAGCTAAGCCAACTAGCAAGGGTAATGCTAGCTCACTTTTATACATCCATTTTTAATCCAAATTTATGTTTGTCTTCACCATTGGTTCACATCTGTTGGCAACCCATGTAATTTATTTTTATGCAATTTTTCTTTTGTGCATTTCTGTCGTGATGGAGTTGTTAAATCCCATTCATAGAGGTCTTAAATTTGAGTCGTTGAGACCTGTATAAAGCCTAAAAAGATTTTGTGCCACAATACAAAAAACAAGGTTGGCCAGAGTCAATTTAAGACCTTTAAACCATGCCACATTGAACTGACTGTCAGGCATGGTGTTGGCTGAATCATGCTGAAGTGATGTTGGAGGCGGGACTACCTTCAAATCTAAAACTTCAACTCTGATAAACAACTAGATGGTTGAAACTTGGACACAGTTGGGTGTTCCAGCAGGTCAATGGTCACAAACACACATCTAGGCTGGCTTTGGAATAAATAAAGCAGGCTAACATTAGCTTCTGCAATGGGCTGTACAAAGCTCCAGCATTAACCCTGCTGAATAATAATAGAAAGTCGACAGTAAATTTAAACTTGTGAATCAAGTTCTTGTTTTTGAGAATTATTGCTGCTCCATGTTGGATAAAAGAACCGCACAAATAGGTAATTAAAACACCAAATTACATTTGACAGTGTTTGTTGTTTTAATGCGGTGTCGACGTCAACAGGTGACGACTGTAAGGAGAAGCAGCGCTCCCAGCTGGACATCTCCTCTTCTTCGTCATCCTCCTCCTCTTGGCCTACCAATCTGTTGGAGTTCATGTGCAGCGCTGCAGTTTTCACAGGTTCACTCAGCAAAACCGGCAGCGGGAGCTGCAGACGACGTTCAGAGCAGCTGCTCAAACAGGAACTCTGTTTCTGATTTATTAATTAACAGAAATGTTTCAGTTTAAGCAGCTGCAGCTGACACGGCCAGAGTATTTCTGTAAAAGCTTCCTAATCTCTGATTATCGCTCTGATTCAGTTTGACTAACATTTGCCTCTGCAGCGGCAGCTCTGTGGCTTCTTACCCAGCTGGTTTTCTCTGCTTTACTGAGAGGTGGACACTCTGCAGGTTACAGTCGCCATGTGTGTCGTTTGCTTTCCTAGCTAGATGTCTGTAGGTGGTGTTAGACCCTGACTCTGATCTCCCCTGTAGTGGTTCTGCGGTGTATGTGTGTTTTGAAATAAGATGCACCAGAATCAGACTGTGGATCAGTTTCCAGCCACATTTACGCAATCTGAATCACAGCAAAGAAGATTAAAGTCTTTCATAATTTCAGCAATTGAAGAGCTTTTCTTAGGCATTGCGGGGTGGATTTTGTGCATCTTGTTTTAAGTGTTTAGCAGAACTTTATTGATGTTGAATCTCGTCTCATTTAACTAGACCTGCAGCTGATCCTGGATCTGTTTGTGTCCTCAGGCTGCATGTTCAGATGGATCAACAAACGATGGAGTCACATGAGCTTGTCTTCCCGCTTAAGCAAGTAAGATGTTTGATTGCATCCCATCAGCATCTAGAGGACTTTGATTAAACCATAAGCGTTTCTTCTTCTGCTGTGCTGAAGAGAATTCTGAAGATCATAAACTCAATGTTAATCCAGTGGTTTTTGTTTGGTGGGCTAATCTTGGGTCCATAATTTCCTGTTAAATAATATAATGTATGGTGACAAATTGAAAGTTCAGGCTTAAAAAAAAAACAACAGACGAACCATTGTTTCTTTTTCAGAATTATATACAATTTAATTTAAGATCAGACTGAGCTGATTTGAAATGTTTTGTCTGTTTTCTCCCCAGACTCTTCGTCGTACTCCTGCTCCTCCTCCTCTTCAGTAAGTTGTACTTTAAGGAAATCCATATTCAGCTGCTGCTTAAATAATTGTCCCATTTCTCCCGAAACAAAAAAGAAATGGGGAAATCTTAGCTAGTTTTACTTGATGCTAACTGATCTCTGAACTTCGTTGATTACCTGATTTGGTGTAATCAATCACGTCTTCGTTTTCTTAGCATCACCATTGTTTTTAGGGTAGTTCTTGTTTTCCTTGGAGCTGAACTTGAAGTCTACATAAAATAATAATGGTTCTATGTTTTTTCCATCAGGTTTGTCGTGGTACCGTCCAGCTGGTATCTACTCGCTCCTTTTGGGGATCAACATTGCAGATATTCCAGGTCTGTCCTCAGTCCACAGCCTCTTGCCTCTTCAGAGCCAGTCAGCAGAGGGCGCTGCAGAGGAGTTGGTCCAAAGTCACCCCCCTGCAGCTGAAATGCTGCCACAGGTATCTGCTCAGGAAAGAAAAATAATCCTAATGTTCAACTTAGGAATGCAAACAAGTAATATATTTACTATTAATTATCAGTTAACGGTTTTAAATTAAAATTAGATCCATTTTATTAACTAATGTCCACTTAGAGATTTTTGTGTTGTAGTTTGGCCTCCATCCAGAAGAGGGTGCCGCCGGTCGTTCTTAATCAGTCAGTTCACACAGGGATAAAGATGGAGGGCCATACCAGAATGGGAAAGAGAAACAGTCTAAACCACAGGTGTCAAACTCCAGTCCTCAAGGGCCACTGTCCTGCAGTTTCTAGATGTGCCACAGGTACAAAACACTGGAATGAAATGGATTAATTACCTCCTCCTTGTGTAGATCAGTTCTCCAGAGCCTTGCTAGTGACCTAATTATTCTATTCAGGTGTGCTGCAGCAGAGGCCCTTGAGGACTGGAGTTTGACACCCCTGCTCTAAACAGAGTCTGGTGTGAGATACAAAATTGTATTTGTGCAGATTTGTTTTGAATTATAAACACTCGAGGAGCAGCTTCGGTCGATCGGTCCTCTTGATACAAGAGAAACTCAGGATTTTAAGAAAATGGACGCTTATTGATTAATCTTTAGTTGATCGATTAAAATCAGTAAATTCAGATTAACTCATTAATTCATAACTTGCATCCCTTCAGCTTTTAAAGCAGACCTCTGTGTTCGGTCATATTTTCTACCAGGAGGCTCCGTTACCAGCTCCATCACCAGCTCCACCAGCAGGGGTGGATTCTGAGCAGCTTGTTCAGATGGAGCAGAGTCTGAGGGCGCTGTGGGAGGAGATGGAGGCTGCAGGGCGACGGGCGGAGGAGAGTCACAAGGAGCTGCTTCAGCTCTACACCGACCTCCGTCAGCAGCCTTCCGGACCCCAGCGCAGCGAGTACGACATGGAGCTGTGGATGAGGGGGATGATGGAGCAGCAGCTGTCTCTGCTACGAAGACGACTCAACGAAGAGAGACGGCTGAGGGAGCAGGTTGGAAACGCCACCTTCAGTCACCACCTTAACATTTAAACACTAATTTCTGCTGATTGAAAAGATTCTTCATATTTTGGAATTATGGCTGGGCGATAAATTGACTTTTATCAATTTAATCAAACTTCTGTGTTTTGAAGATTTAAATTTTTAGAAAATCTGGATTTTTTTTTTCTGTTTTCACCAATGCACTTCATGGCTTTTCATAAAACCACTTCAAAGACCTTCATCTTGTTTGACAATCTAGTTTTGAAGCTTTTCAGGTCAACACTATGATGGTCAGGTTAAGATTTGTTTTCATACTATTACAAGAACACAGTTGTAGTAATACGAGAATGAAGTCACAATATTACCAATTCTACTGGAGATTCTTCCAGTAGAATTGCGTCTTTATTCTGCCAATATTACAACTCTGCTATTGTGACTAAACAAAGATCTTTGTAGCCATGCCCTGATACTCCATTAGTACTGAACTTTTTGATAATGCTTTCTCTCAGTTGTAATTTCTATTTTAGAAAAGAATCTGAGGGCAAAAAAAAGTTGGTTAAAATCTAATCTGGCATGAGAAAAATGTGAGATTTTTATTTCTAAGCCAGATCGCCCAGCTCTGTTTGAAATGCTTAGAAACTGTATCACTTGTGTCTCTGACTAAACCCTGAAGAGATTTTAGAAGTTGTTTTTCTTTTTTGAGTTTCCATGTTTTCTGACAGCGAACATAGTCTTTAGATTTATTATTCAATAAAACATGAACATTTTACACAGACTAAGACTGAAGCCTCCAGAAACTGAGTTTCAGGTCGGGGTGGGGTGTGTGGGTGTATCTGTCCGTAGATGCGACAGCAGGATCTGTTGCTGCTGAAGACCCAGGCGTCCCGTCTGGATCAGCTGCAGCTGCAGCTGGAGCAGGTCACAGACAGGAGTCGGGTAAGTCTTAAGATCCGACTCACACACAGGAACAAATCTGAATCAGTCTAATCTCTGCAGTTTGTTGTTATGCAGGAGCTGCAGGGAAGAAATGAAGCTGACACAGCGCCCCCTGCTGCTCTCCCAGATACTTCCAGGTAGCTTTTCATCCTGCTTAAATCCTTAAAAGGTCTTAAATAAATGCGTCTTAAATTCTAGATGTTAAAATTTGACTATCTTGACTGTTTAATCCTGTAAATTCTATGTATTTTTTTTTCTCAAAAAGACACAAAAAAAGTGTGACGTAGGTCATATATTCCATTCATAATGGTTTTAAAAAGTCTTAAGTCTGAAATTTGATTTGGTGAAACCTGCAGAAACCCTGTTTAAACCTGTTGCAACTCATTTCAGACCTAAAATGTACATTTTCTCTCAACAGCTCCGGCGTGGACAAACCGCCCCAGGATGCTTTGCAGGCAGACGTTTCGCGGTTGGAGGCGGCTCTAGTGGACGTGAAGCGGGACGTTGACGGTCTGTCTGGGTGTCAGGATGGCTGCCAGAAGCTGGACAGAATGCAGCAGACGGTGACGGGACGCAACACTGAGAGCTCACTTTTCACAATAAAAGCCTTTCTGTGAAGTGTTTCTAACTCAAAGCTTTCCCCCACAGATTTCAGAGCATGTATCGGGTCTGATCCGGGAGGAGGTTCGGGCTCTGGTCTACGGAAACCAGCTGACCCAGGGCGCGGTCTCCGTCCTGCCAGAGTCCCTTCTGCAGTGGCTGTCGCAGCGGTTTGTGGGCGAGGCCGACCTGAAGGAGGCGCTGTCCTCTCTGGAGTCTAGCATCCTGCAGAAACTCAGCCGATGGCGGCGACAGCACAGTAAGGAGGAGACGGTCAAAGAGGATGTACTGGATGTTCCCGGGAACGCTGTAACCATGGAGGTGAGTGGGAAAGTCTCTATTTTACCCTCACATGTGATGTTGGTACATATTAAGGAAAAGAGAAGGTTCCAACCAGGACTGAAACGGTTAATTGTGAGGAACTTATTTTTGAAGTAATGGTCAGTTAATTTAGTAATTGATTAATTAATAAATTAAGACTATTTCATGAAGAAATAACACACTCAGACCTGTAATTAGGTCTTAACTGTACAAAATGAATATACATTTTACATTCATGGAAGAAAAAAAAAAACTTATCTGCAAATATGTTCAACCCAGAACACCTGAATTGGCATCGTTTTTGCTTCACCTGGTTCCAATTCTGTTAAAAAAAGACTCCTTTTGCAGTCCAATTATTAATTGGTTAATCCAAAATGTAACAAATTGTGTTAAGTCAAGCAGAAAGAACTGAGCTCTTCACCTGTTGATGTGTGTGTGTATATGTGTGTGTATATATATATATATATATATATATATATAATATTATTTAGCTGACGATACATCCTTTTCTACAAATGATCAAGCAAACAATAAAAAGAATGCTGTTATTGCATTTTAGGCAAAGTGTTTATGAATGTGCCTTATTTTATTTGATCGATTTAATCATTAGAATAATTGATTACTAAAGTAATCGCTCAAACTAAATTTCACATTTAGTCTATTGACTGTTGTACATCTACATACATTGACTGTCCACCCTGACACTTTTGGAACCCAAAAGGTTTCTATTAATTAATTACAATAAAGGTACTGAGGTTGTTTTGACTGGCTGGTTCCCAGATGTTCTCAAACTAACACCACAGCTTCTAAACTGCTTCTCTGCATTTCCAGGAAGTCCGTGTGATGATGATGGAGGCTCTGAAGCTGTTTTCTCAGGATCGAACCGGCCTGGCCGACTACGCTCTGGAGTCCGGAGGTCGGGAACGGACTCTCGTTTACCGTTTTGTTCAGTTTGTCCGTACAGATTTTGGTTCTTTTTGTTGTGTTCCCTATAAACCCAGAGCTGAATCCAGGCAGTGGGTTTATATAAATCGCCTGACATGTGTGTGCTCATCCTGCAGGGGGCAGCATCCTCAGCATTCGCTGCTCAGAGACCTACGAGACAAAGTCCGCCCTGCTGAGCTTATTTGGACTTCCTCTCTGGTATTTCTCCCAGTCTCCTCGGACCGTGATCCAGGTAACGCTCCTGTTGAACCAACACACTGCAAAAGATGAAGGTTGATTTCTAAGAAGGAAACAATTAATGTCAGACCCTTAATTCAGATTTTCAAAAAATAATCCTGCCTTCTTCCCCCTATAGCCTGATGTCCATCCTGGGAACTGCTGGGCCTTCAGAGGATCTACAGGATTCCTCGTGATCCAGCTGTCCATGAAAATCCTTCCCACAGCCTTCACCATGGAGCACGTCCCCAAATCCCTGGCCCCCAGCGGGACACTGCGCAGCGCTCCACGAGACTTCAGCGTCTACGTATGAGAGCGCCGGGACTACAGATCTCTCTGAAGAGCTGCATTTAGTCTAAGCTTCATTGTTTTTTTGTTGTTGTTTTTTTTAATTTTCAGGGTCTGAAAGACGAGCACCAGGACAGAGGGAAACTGCTGGGAAATTACACGTACGACGAAGACGGAGAGGATCTGCAAATGTTCACCATCTCAGTAAGTGGTTGTTCCTCAGATCTTTAGAAACTAGATTGGAATTGAGCTGCAGAGTTTCCCTTAAAGAAACGCTGAGCTCAGAGTTGACATCTCTCCTCTATCTCATCATTTTTTTTTCAGCCTGAATGATTCAGAAGCGAATAATTAAAACCCTTTGTAATGTCGGACAAGTGGGATAACAATATCTAACAATAACATGACAGTTGCATGTTTTCCTTTTATATTGTGAATCTCTAACAAACACGGCGGCTTTTGACTGCTCTGATTCATTTGTCTGGTCCTTACCAGGAGGAGAACGACGAAGCCTTCCAGATCATCGAGGTGCAGGTTCTGTCTAACTGGGGCCACCCAGAGTACACGTGCATGTACCGCTTCAGAGTGCACGGGTTGCCGAGCGACGTCTGAGTCGACGAGGCAGAGAAGCTCTGCTCGCTTTTTAACCGTCTGCACAGTGGCTGGTTCTTACGTTTCCCGTGGAAACGCTCTCTGTCCGGTGATCCAATGAATCTGTTCATAGTTTCTCTATCCAGGTTCTGCTTCCAGGTCATTGCTGCTGGTTTTCACGTGTTTTATGCATTTATCAGGTGTGATGTCATTCAGCTGTTACGTCGGAGTAAAATCCCGCTTCAGCAGATGATGCAATATAAAAAATATTTTTACGTTTGAAAACTGTAAAAGTGTGAAACCTGAACACTTGAAGGGAAAGAAAAAGTAAAAACTATTTCCAACAGCAGCTGTCTGTCTCCAGTTTGAAAGTTTATTTCTCATTTGCACTGGAACTTTTTTTATGTATACATTTGATGTATGTAAATATTTTTGTACAAGACTTTAAACGGAATTATTAAATAATAAAGATCTGACTTTTTAAAAGCTTTCTCTTGTTGCATTAATGTATGAAGTGTCGAGCAGATGGCAGGATGCAAGCAAATCGGACATTGCAGTAGAGGTCAACATGAAGAAACTGCCAAATATTCTCCTCCAAAAATAATCAGAAAAGAAGAAGCAACTCTTTCTTGCTGGAGTTTTTAAGGAGATGGAGGCCAAATTTCAAGGTGTTGAATTATGAAGTCAAATTTCTTTTAAGTCATATTTGATAGGTATAGCATTTTTATAATAACTGAAAGTAACATACTTAATTGTGCTATAAACTATTTAATACTGTCTGTTAGAGCAAAAACACTAACATGTTAAAAACTGATCTCTTTGAAATTTATGATGCCATGTGTGTTGGGGAAAAGGGTTATTTTGGTTAAATGGCTGTTTTAATTATTATACATAAAATATATAAATGATGCTAATGGTCTTGCATGATCTTTGTGAAGGATGTTGAATGAGGCACATGGAGTATAATGGCTGAATTTGATCGCACAAACATTCACAAAACTGTAACAACTTTCATAGCAACATTGTAGGGATTATAAAAGATTATACAATGGTATTAAACCCAAAATATAAAAACAATAATCAATATGCTACAGTTAATTCAAATAAGATCCATTAATAAACTCATTCATAAACTAGCAGGTCAATAATTTTTCTCCGTTGTTGTAATTGCCTTCACCACCACTTCAATACATCATGGCGACGCTTCCGGAACACCTCCAACACCGAGATTGTAATATTCCAACTCCGTGCCATTCTGTTGGACTCTCTGCTTCCCCCTGGCGGTCTGCAGGAAGATAAGCACAGCCGAGTTACAGCGTCATTCCAGGCTGAGAGCTTCAGAAACAACCTGCAACGCTACCTTATGGGTGTAGAAAATCACAGAGCTGAAGATCAGCAGAGTCAGCAGCAGGACCACCAGTCTGATGATGAAAACAGTCGGATCTGATGAGACACACAGTCACAATAGTCAAGTCATGTCAGATTATGAGCACGGTGATAAAGTTTCCTTCAGCTCATGTTCTTTTCACACTGGTTGGCCTGGATATGCTTGTTTACTTATCCATTTTAAACTTAAGGAACAACATTATTATTCAAGAGTGAAACTGAAAACATTTCAAAACGAATGACTTATCAATTCAGAAATCACATCTATGACAATGGAGAAACGGAAGGCAAATCCTGAATCTATTAATATTTCTCAAGAATCCATATTCAGTTGATAAATAGAGCAACATGTGGATTTCAGCAGAGATTTTGTACTCAGAGGACATGTAAAACGTAAAAACTGCTCTGAAACACAGTTCTAAGAGCCAAAAATGTCAGTTTAAATGGTTGTTTATGCTTTTTGTATATTTAGATATTTTCTTAACAATAAGATTCTTTTTAGTATGTTTCTGTATAAAAGCAGCACCTAGGGGAAGTACTTGAAAATTGATGAAACGTGCTGTGTCACAGTAGATCAGAAAGTAAATTGGATGTGACATGTTAAGCTCTACAGATTTTTTTACACGTGAAATGCTGTGCAAGAATTGTTTTTGATATCTGCTCAAAGAGAAGTAAAGTTTGTCGTTCATCAGACTGCGTGGATTTTGTAAGTGCTTCTTCAATTCATTAAGAGATGCACAAGAGCATATGGTGGAACAGAAACACGTCAGCTAAAACCCAAGCTAACGAACTTCGACAAAAGAAAACTGAAACTTTGTTGAACAATATTGTGGCTGTACACTGAAATGAATAAGCAATCACTACAACTGCTCTTCCTCTGTAAACATTATGCTCACAAACAACACCCCTAGTGCGAACTCATCTCTCAGCTATACATTTGTCACTTGAAGCCAAGTTTTCAACTGTACCATAATTCTCAGACATAGCATTTTTTCCCCCAGTGGAGTCAAAATTGTTATTAGACAGAAAATAATCCAACCTCTTCAAATGTTTATGTTCACAAAGTTCATGCACTGCTCCTGCGTCAAGGACCTGTATAAAACATTGTGATAAAAAGTGCTCCTAAAACTTGACTGATCAGATTCTATACTGACGGTAAAGTTCTCATTTTGTGTCTATTTAAATTCATTCAATTTTTGTACACATTGATTACATTCTGATATCAATGTCCTTGTCTAAATTAATTTGAAAACTATACGTTTTCACAGTAATTATTATCAGTGCAGAGAACACTGTTTAAAAAACTGAATAAAATGATCTTTGGTCTTTTTCAAGGTTCACCGTCCGCTCGGTTTGAGGGATCAAAGATTGTGAGAAAACTTTGGATACATGGAGAAAAAGGCAAATTAGCTTACATGTAAATATTTGGTTTATATCCATAATTAGATATTCACATAACTGAATAACACAAAAATATGTCCTACATGCTGGAAAACCTGAATTTCTTGTTTCCTTCATTTTGTAATGTTGCAAAGTTTAATTTACAATTTCTTTTTCTGTGTTTATAGAAATATTCCTTACATTCATTCATAAATATATATAAAAAATATATTTTCTGTAACAGTAATTCCAAACACATCATCGTCACTTCATAGTAGTGCGTTTTTGTTTTGGAGGAAATTAGCTCCAGAGGCTGTTTTTGTAATTTTTCTAATGACGGATTTATTTATTATTTCTTGTCTTTTATGACTTTATAACAGAGTAATTTTAAACATACTCACAATAACTGGGAAGTTGTTTCAGCTCAGTAGCAGCATGGCAGATCCTGGTGGAGATATTGATGGCAGCATCATTGAGGGATTGGAAATCCCACATGAGGTAAAGATGACTTTTGACGTCTTCAGAAGCGATGGTTCTCAGTTCATCAATGGCACTCTGTGTGCGAAAAGCTTGGCCCACACCTGAAACAAACATGTACTACTACAGCAGTGATCTAAGAAGGAAAACTTGCTCTACAATTAAGCTGCATCATCCACACAGAAGAGGAATGTTACCAATAACAAACGCCTCGATCTCAGAGTCTTTCAGATTCTTTGCTGGGATTTCTACTTTGTCCTGAGATTGTCCATCAGTGATCAGAACAACAATTTTTTTTGAGCTTTAACCCCCACCCCGGGGTTAAAGCTGTGGTTACGGATGTAATCCAGAGCTTGTCCTGCATGTTGTGAAGAAGAAAGAAATGTTTTAGGAATCGGTTTTACATGCCTGAAAAAAAAAAAAAAAAAAAAAAATCACATTTTAAATCTGATGGGTTTTTTCCTGTTTCATCTACATGCCCAGGCTACCAGACTAGGGTAAGAATATGGACCCAGAGAAAAGTGCAAAACTTTTTGATTTAAACTTTCATGTTGACAGTTTCTTATAGAAAGTATCAAAAGTGTGGAGACATAAAAAGGTGTATCTAATTCTGGTCCAATAATGTTTGGCGTGTCTTTTGTATTTCTGTAAGAACTTATTTGTTGCTGAATTTTTATCTTTTGCTTCTGTCTGCCAATGAAAAGAATGATGCTGTGGGCTCCACCTGCTGCCCAAAAGAGAAATCTCCATAGTAACATGTGGCTCTGCTGGTTTATATATTAAACAACATATTCTTCTGTCTAATATTGTTCCAGCTAAACGAACAGAGAAAACTGACCCAGGTTCTATTCTGAGGGAGAAGTTCCTCTAGAACGCTTCAAAATGTGAAAAGTTCTAGTTTTGAGTTGTTGAACCATTCAGATCCTGAAGTTCTAGAGTTCCTCATGGTGAGAACCTGCTGTGGACTCAATAAAATACTGACCTGTCATTGTGCTTCCAAGTATTTGTCGTATCTGGTTAATGGCCTGCAGCAGGGACTGCTTGTTGTTGTGGCTGTTCAGGTGCCACTCAGCTTTTGGTTTGATACTGTACTGAGTCAAACCTGCAGAAAACACACATGAACGGATCAAATCAAACAGAAACTTAGAGCAAGAATATGTTTTGACAATAATATTGACAAATACTTGCATACTGCATACACTAAGCTGGCTCATTATATGACCTTTGTTAAATGATAATGAAATAAAACCTATTTGGACTTTGTTGGGACCGATGGGGAAGTTTTGAACCATCTCAGATAAAAACAATTTCATCCTTCCAAAGTCATCCTGGCTAATACTCCCAGAACTGTCCACTAGCATCACAATGTCAGCTTTGGCCATTTCGCACTGAGATGCTGAAAGAAGAAAACATTGACCAATTTATGTGAAAAATAATGTTAAACACTAAGCACAGCTTTATCTGCCTTTTTGATCATTTCCTCTGTTCCTTGTCAGCGCGGTTAGAAAAACACACGTTTTCACAACTGTTTTTTCTTTTTTTCAAATCATCATTACATCATGATGTGAAAAACAGCTAATTCTGTGAGCTTTAGTATCGCAGTAACAAAAGCAATAAATAAATGTGGGCATCAAGGGCATGGGAAATTTATCCCACTGCCAAAGAATAAAGTACAAGCAGTCATGTGAAATGTCAAAGAATTTTGATATAATTTTGATATACATCAACAAAGTGTTTGGTATGCTCATCCCTATAAATGTTGCACGGATGCCCCTCAGAAGAACAGCAGAGTTCTGTAATGGGGTGTGAAGAGTTAATACAGTTCATGACCTTCATCAGGAAGACAATTGTTTATGTCGGCATTTCACACAAAACAGGGAAAACAACTAAACTCTGTTGAATAAAGCTAAAATAATTGATTCTGCATGCATACAGTGAAAAAAGTCTAATATTTACAGTAAAATACCAGCAGCTGTGACTCCCAGAATTTTACAGCATAAATGCGGTAAATTAAAGACGTTTAATGACTTTTTAATGACTTTATTGACTTTTGTTGTGTCAGCCAAAATGAATCCGTTTACCTGTGTAGCTGTAGATTTCATCACCTTGCAGCCCTGAAAACCAGGACATAAATGTCAGCAGGTGTTAGAAAGGCTCTATTACTACTAACTGTAGTTCTACATCAAATAACATGTAAACACACTGCGAAAACTGAGCATCATACTTTGCAAAAGACCTGAACCTCTGTAAGAGAATCTTAAAGAGAAGGAGGAAGTGATTTCTACAAGGACGGTTAAAAACACCAAATTTTTTAAAGTTTCAACAAGTAAAAATATTATTGTTCCTCAGACAAATGTTTCTTCCTCCCTTTAGTCTCCAGTAAAACGTGTAGAAATGTGTCACTCTGTTGGCCCTCAGCTGAACACCAACAGATGCAGGATGAGGAGCAGGAAATTGAACAGTTCAAAGGTTGATTTCAGGTAACAGGGACATGGCTTAGTGGCAGACGAGTACTCTTACCTTGGCCGAGTCATGCTGAGAGTTTGAGTCTTACCTGAGCTAAGCAGCAGCACCAGCAGCATCAGCATTTTATCCATGTGCAGGAGAACAAAGTGCTTTGTAGGTCTGTTAACCTTATTTTCTCTTCTCTCCTCTGTTGGTGAGATGTTATTTCCTTTTCCTGTTTTCTCCAGTTGTAAGCTTATATATTTTTGGCAGTGCAGAGTGATGTCAAAGATAAATTTATGAACACTAAATTGTCCTCATAATAGCACAGCCTAAAATGTTCTAGGCTATTTTGCACAACGGAGCAACAAACAGTGACGAACGTCGACAAAGCAAAGGAGTAAAAACATGTATTTGAGGATTGGACGTTATTTGGCAAGAGGGATGCGTCAGAAACTACTTCACTTTTTCTGAGAAATGCAAAAATGAGGAACATGTTTGGAGTTTCTTGTCACTCTACTGAAGCATATTTCTCGCTCTAAGGAGCAGAATATCATGGAACCATGAGGCTCCATGATAGGCTCCTCTTCTTCTCTGCTGAAATCTGGACGAATTTTAAGGTGGACAGCTTCATTCCCTCTCCTGTGTGGGAGTGAGTGGGGTAATAATCACAGCATCCTGATAGAGGCTGAGGGAATTTTCTCATGAATACAACTATAAGAAGACCCGACAAAACTCTTGATTATGAATCAGTTTCCTGTAGCAAATGTTTAATTTTAGGCTTCAGAACAAATAAAGATGTTTCCCTCTGTCTGAATGTGTGTTACAGAGAGCAACTCTTATTTGTGCCTGAGGTTTTTTAAGAGCCCTGCGTTAATGTAAAGCTCTGATTAATGTTATATATAACTGTCCGTCCAGCTTCCCTCACCATCACTTTAAAATTTATTTGAATGATTACTGATCAGAATTCATTTCATGACCTTGGTCCTCTTCTTCTTTCAGCACATTCTTTCTGCCTCAGGACCGGTTCGTTGACTTCTTCCTTGTTCTTTGTGGACTTCCACTTTGTCTTCCACTCTGTTTGATGGCATTGATGGTGTCGCCACACCTAATTGGTGTGTTTTAAATGAAGCTCTTAAATGATTGCGCAGCAGCTATGTTTGACTAGTTGGTTTCAGGTGTTCTTTGGAAATGGCCAAACACAAACACTGACATATTTCCTGTGTCTAAAGCAGAAGTTAGTGCTTTGCAAAATGTTTGTTGTTGATTTTGAAATTACCAATTTTTTTTTTTACTGGGTTAATTGTTGTTGATTTCTTGATAGGTTTATTTTTAGTAGAGCTGAAAGAGGAACCAGGGTCTCGTTAAGGAATCAAATCACCTGAAACTATTTCACAAGGAGAACTCAGGATTTCCAGACTGATGGATGTTTAGAGTTAAGCTCAGATGTGTCTCCATGCAGAGGGACTCAGAATGAAAATCCAGCCAAAAAAGGTTATTGTATTAATTTTTTTCTTATTTCCAAAGCAGTTTGGATTGATTTTGAAAATTAAGGTAGACATTCTAGTTTAATTCAACTCATCCTTCTTAGGGTTTTCCTATGCCAAAACACACAGTGCTGTTTGTCTTTGCTGGTATAGATATAGAGGCTGTGTCTTGTTTTTAGAATTTACACATTAAATTTGGTTTGTAATTACATTAAAAATGCAATTGAACAACAAAATAATCTTTATTAGAAACAAAACAAGAGACTTAATATTAAAATGGCTAAAATAAAATGTTTCAATTTAGCTTCAGTGTTTTACCTGACAGATAAAGTCCAAAACAGACTTAACATCCAAAGAGACACTTTGTTTTTAATCACTTTATATGAGACCTGATACAACCTATCGAGCTAAGTTGAGGCTGTGACGTTTGAAAACGAAAAGAAAAAATTGGAAGTTGGAAAAAAAAAAAATTTAAATCTGAAAAGTATGTGAAAGTTAAAAAAAGAAAAAAAGTTCAAAACTATCTTTCAGATCAAGTTTCAACTTTTTTCGGTTTCAAGTTTTTTTTTTTTTAAGTTTAAATTTTTGTTTTCTTTTGAACAATCTTTACGACCCCAACGTAGCTCCATACTCATAATCATTCTGACTGAATGTCCTTAACACATATCAACACAAAAAGCAAACTCACAACTACACTACTGATTAAAAAGGCCCTGGATAATCTGAGATTTACATAAACCTAAACAGTCTGAAACCAAATCACAGGGATTATATTAAAAGTCATTAATAAGAAATCGAAAGACAATAGTCTGGAAAAACAGAACCAATCAAAAAATACAGCACATGACGTGATTTGGGAAAAAGACATTGAACATAAAAGTAACAGCAAGAATGTTTCAGCGGTTCTAAGGAGCCGTTTCCTTCAGTACACATTCTCCACCATACGGTGTCGCTACAGAGCTGCCTCCTCTTGTTCTTCCACCACTTCCCCCCCGTTCGTTTCCTCCAACATCCTCGTTCCTCCGTGGGACAGTCTGCTGCCCCCTGGTGGTCTGTAGGAAGATACAAGCACACATCCAGCTGAGTTCGAGCCTCATCCCAATCTGAAGGCTTCAGCCGAGTCAGAAACAAACCTCCTCGCAACCTTATGGCTGCAGTAAATCACAGAGATGAAGATCAGCAGACTCAGCAGCAGGACCACCAGTCTGATGATGAAAACTGTTGGATCTGATGAGACACACTCAGTCACTGCATGAGCACAAGAACAAACCCAGCTGCGTTCAGCTCTCCATCGGCTTACCTGAGACACTAAGAGTCAGCTCACGGCTGTCGGAGGAGAAGTTATGAGAGAAAACATGGACGTTATAAGCACAGCGGTAGCTTCCTCTGTGGGCCGGCTCTGCAGCAGGAAACAGGAAGTGTGCAGAGTGATTGCTGGCTGGCTGGGCGTAGCTGTGTGTTGTGTAGGAGGAGGTGAAGGAGAGCTGGAAGGAGCCTCCTGGATACTGTGGCTGGATGGAGCAGCTGATGGTGAAGCTGGAGCCCTGAAACACTCCTGCTGAGGTCGGCTGCAGGTGGCCTGTGACCCCGTCACTGGACGACACCGAAATGACTGGCTGAACCAGCAGGTCTGTAAGGAGACAGGTGATTGGCTTGTCAGTTTCAGCAGTGGTTTCAGCCCAGTTCAGTGCAGCTTCACATTTGAATCTGAATGTAAATCTGGAAACAATCAGCATCATAGTATTAAAAGATCGTGTCGACTGTAAGTACTTTGATACACAAGGCAGATTTGTTGGATTCTACCTGTGCACACAAGCTCCAGAATTGTGCCAGACTGAGATGACAATAATGACTGCGATGCACACTGCCTTAGTGGATATCCAGATTTCAAACAGCCGATCTCAATTTCCCAAACTTGTCTAACTGAAGAGTCATTCCTGGTTCCCATAGAAACGACTGAACCACAGTACAAATCTCTGCAGGTTGCAGCTGCTTCCTGCACGGTCCAACCCGAGGCTTTCACTGGTTTCCAAGCTCCGTGCTTCATTTCCAGCGCTCCTTCACAGCGACTGGCTCCTCCCACCAACCTGATGGGTTCTGAACACAAACCGGACAATCAGTAAATGATAGTACAGTTTGATCAGAACAGGAATAACTCCGCCCCTTTTCTACCTGAGCAGGTGAGTCTGACGGCTTTTTTAGGTGAGCAGGTGTTTCTAACAGAGCCTGATCTTCTACAGTACAGGAGGGAGGATTCTGTTCCTCCACACTGGAACTCTGCTGTCCATGTTGGAGCTTCCGCTTCTCCATAGAGCGCCCCCGTCAGGTCTAAAAAAGGTCCACAGCCAAGCTCCCTACAGACCACCTCTGCATCCTGCCAGTCAAAGTCAGCTCTACACACCAAAGACCAGGTCGGGTTGGACTGGGAGGTTTTCACCTCCAGTCTGCCTGAACACAGACTGGTATCATCCACCAACCTGACAGAGTCTGAACAGAGGAGAGGTGGGAGTAGTTAATTCTTAATATCAGTGTACGCAGTTCCACTATTTAATATAGTGGAACTGTATTAAATAGTTCCACTATTTAATACAGTGGAAATTAAATGGGGTTTAATGTCTCATTAAACCCCATTTCATTAAAGACCCCATGTCTTTAATGAAAGACATGGGGTTTTCCATGTCTTTCTGCTGCATTAAACCCTAAGTCACATTTGTGAGTTCATTTCTGAGCAACTTCTCGGTTCTGTTATTACTGACCTGCACACACTAGCAAGTTACAGAGAAATGTTTTAATTTCAGCAGATTTTATCCCAACATTGAAAATTTCCTTAATCCCAAACATTCCAAATCCAAGCAAAAAAAAAAAATCACTTTTAGAGTGTGCTATCTGTTCCAGAGACACAACTAGATTGTAGCAATACTCTAAAGGTATCATTTTGACATTGTTGTAGCTGCATGTCAGGGACAATAAAGAAACCCAAGATTCTTAATGGAAGAGCTCATTAACATTTTGCAGCCTAATATCTTGAAACTTAACTCTTGGTTAAACTCTGAGGGATATGTGTGTTTTTTTTTTTTTTTTTTGCACAGCTGGGAAGAGAGTCATGGGCAATAGTTCAACAAAAAGCACCTCGGGGAAATAGTTGTACAAGTGTGGAATAGTTATTCTCTCTTTTTATCTTATCTTTTTATTAAAAGATAAGATTATTATCTTTTTATATAAAAAGATAATCTTTTTATTATTTGAGATTTGAGATCTCTCAAATCTCAAATTGTTAGAGATTTGAGAGATGAATCATTTTGTATGCTGTCCATTCTGGCAGTGGAATTGACGTATGAACATTTTTCTGAACAATATTGATGTAACATCTTCCAGTCCACAATTTTTCTTTGATAATGGTAAAAACATGAAAACAGAGTTTGCCATGCTTTGCGCTTCAATCATGACAAGTAGGTCATTTCCATTTGTTGCCCTGGTAACATGCAGGAAGATACCAGATGTTTATGAAACTAGCCACATCAACCCAACCACTGCTACATCCTGATAACTTAAAGAAAGATGATGTTGTGGCTGACCCTCTGTGGAAAATGCCTTATGGCCGACTGAAACAACATTGTGCCAACACTTTCTCAGGGTTGACAAAAAGTGGTTAGATATTGGAGTACACCGTCAGTGTGTGACCTCTCAGAGAGAGAGAGAGAGAGAGGGGGGGGGGGGGGGGGGGGGGGGGGCGGCGGGGGGAAAAGGGGCACAAAAAGAGAAAAAAGGCAAAAAAAAAAAAAACCGCGCACAAAAGAAAAGAGGAAAAAAAAAAAAAAAA
>CAEFZY010063925.1:0-56258 GCA_903066815.1 Brachyrhaphis roseni | reverse complement strand
CTTATGTGTGGAAATTTACACATCATTATATCATATCACATGTTATTTTCACACTAAACCGCAAGAGGGCGCTCTAGACCAGTGTTATTCTACCTTCGGAGAGGTAGAAGAAGTTAGCTGAGCTGTTTACAAGCGACACTGAGGACGAAGATTTCATTATGTTTAGTGATTTGGAGAGACACGGATGGGTTAGTAAACTTGTTAGCATGTTATTCATGCTATAGTTATCTGAATAACTCTTAATATGTTATGTTAACATACCAGGCACGTTCTCAGTTTGTTGTTTATGTGTCATGTAACGTTAGCATACCGTACAATTATTCAGCCTGTTGTTGCCTCTATTCTATTTTTATTGCCTTTCAAGATGACATGTCTGTTCTTGGTGTTGGATTTGATCAATCAAATAAATTTCCCTCAAAAAATGCGACTTATACTCCGGTGCGACTTATAGTCCGGAAAATACTGTAGTAGAAAATTTCTAAATTAAAATCTGATTATAGTCTCAGTAATCTAAAAGTGTCAGATTTTTTCAAAAGAATTCTCAACCTTTCAAACTCAGAAATTTCCATCTTTTTTCTGGAAAATTTCTGACATTAATCTCAAAATTTCAATGTTTTTGACTAGTAAATTTAAAATTTTTGCAGCTCAAAAATTTCCACATTTTTTGTGGAAAATTTCTCACATTAATCTCAAAATGTCAATGTTTTCTCGCCAAATTTGCATCAGTTTTCAATTGCAGCTGGGGGCCGCACAGAATCAGTCCAGGGGCCACAAATGGACCCTGTGCCGCACTTTAGAAACCTTTTCTCAAACTTTTATCTATTTATTGTTAGCATCAATAACTCACTTAAGTTTTTTTGTTGCTAAAATTCATGTAAAATTATTGGAAATTTTTCGCACTGATGCATCATTATTAGTTTATTGTAATAATAATAAAAAAAGATGCTAACAGTGTTTCTTACTTCTACTCCACTGCTGCCTCAGCTTTACGGGTTTTTGTCCGTGATCAAAATGGCAAGTAATAAAAAGTCAAACTTATTAGCGGAAATATTGCAAAATTAGCACAAAATCACAAAAACAATCATGGAACGACCAGAGAGACAGAAATGAATCCTCTCCGGTTTTATCTCTGAAATTCTATTTCTGTTGATCTGTTCTGATTCGATTACTTTTAATTCATCTTCATTTTGTTCTTTTCCCCTTTCAGATAAATGTAGTTACTGATATTAAAAATAGTCACAAAACGTTCCCTTTAAGCTTGTTGGGTTATTTATTGGTTTTTTTGTTTTGTTTTAGGGATTAAATGTTGGTAGTTGAAGTAAGCTTGAGAAACACATTAAAGTCTTTTAATTCTTGTTTAAAAGTACAATAAAGGATTTTGAGGCTTAATTTCAGATAGATTGTGAGTAAATGAAGCAGACAAGGCTACAATTTTCTGTGTTTTTCTTAAGAGAAGGAAAACAGAGGTTAAAGTTGGGTGTTGGAGTCAGCAGGGAGTCTCTGCTGCTGAAGGACGATCCTTCTGGTCAGGTTCCTGCAGAGCCGAGGCTGAAGGCCACAGCCCTCGCTATACATCCATATATTTAACACAAATAGAGATAACTGCAATGTAAGAAAGGGAAAAAAGAGTAGAAGTAGAAACTTTCTCAGAATGACTCGAAGGTCAATGAATTCCTTCGAACAGAGCTGGAGAGTTTCCAAACTAATCCGCGATTCTCAGTGGAGCCTGGAATAATCTTGAATATTAGCGTGAATCCCACAAAATCTCCTCCAAAACAAATCAATTTCTGCCTTACAAAGTTTCCGCTATTTAGGATTAAAGTTTCAAAGACTTGAATAAATAAGGAAAAGGAGATCTGCGGCAATCCAAAAATCTTTTTGTCGTGGCGATTTAGGTCTTTTGATTTGTTTTAAAACCTTTGGGTTTTTCCAACGACAGAACATTTGCGGGGCTGTGTGCGCCCTCCGGCCTCGCATCTTCACTCAGCTTCATGTGGCAGCCGCCTGCATCTCTGCAGGGGAGATGTAGTGCACATTTCCCAACTCCACAGAGCATCATTAACATGCTGATGTTTCAGCCTGAATCCTTCGTTTCACAGCTTGCAGCCAATAACGGGTTCATGTGGGGCAGAAACTCGACTTTTTCAGGCAGGGAACAAACACAGCGGGCTCGGAGAAAGCCAGCGATGGATTGAATTAATAAAATAAATACATCAGGGTAGGACAGTGCGGTGCAGCTCCCCTGGGGCAGGAATGAATAGAGCCGGGGCCTTAAGTGATCCTGGGGTTGAGCAAAGTGAAAAGAAGCAGCGAGGACGGCTGGAGGTCAGCGAGGCTGGGAGTAATCAGTGATTGGAGATAGACTCAACCTACCTGTTCAGATAAAGCTTCCAGTCAGAGGCTTAGCTTCTCTCTGTTTGCTGCTGGAGGACGCCAGTCTGCTTTACTCACTCCATTTTCTACTAATACTCTCTCTGTTTGCCATTTTTGCTGTGGTTAACCTTGTGCTCCCTCTTTGTTTTCTCTTTTTATGGAAAGTATTCGACTCAGTAGCTGCGTTTTGATTACAAATATATGTACATGTTGTGGTGTTTCCATTAAATAAGTCATTAAAAATCATGGCAGCTGTGAATGTAAACAGCTACATGACTTTATAATCATGATTCAGCCAATGAGAGGAGGCTTTGGCGTCTTATTCAGGCAGCTACGTACGCGGGTAGTCGGCCATTTTACAGAAAAAAGATGGATTCCAACACGTTAGAATGACACAAATTATATATAAAACATGATCTTCCTACAATTTCCTGCTGTCGTCTTCTTTGTTGTTTCTGGCAGTAGTAACTGATGATGTGAATTTTGGGAAATATATCTATTTTGATACAGCTGAAAAAACAAACTTTCTTTTACAGAAAAACATGTTTTTTTCAAAATTAGCAATTTTATTGTTGGCAGAAATGTAGCTAGTGATTTTGTCGGACTGGAATAATCTGGATTGAACTGGATTAGGATCCAGTTCAATAACAGTGAAACGTAACTCAGTTTATTTAGGGAATATTCTTGTTTTCACTGATTTTTTTTTCTAAAGTTTTATAAATAAAATGCAGCTTGGTTGTTATTAGCATCTCTGCTATTGCTAAAACAACTTCCATTGCGTGTATTAATGCATATTAAAGTATATTTGGTTACAGTTATAACACTCAGGGTCCACTGTACATTTAATTTTACATAAATAATACTAAAATTAATGAGCTGGAGAAACATTTTCTGGTGCATTCAGTAGTTTGCCAGACAAAGAAGGAGAATTAGAAAAAATAATCCAATGAGCAAAAGGTCAATGTTCCAGAACTTTTCACTAGCCGCCTTAAATCCTGACAAAGTTGTTGGTGTGAGCAAAATTGAGCAACATATTCAAAAAGAGGATGAATGTTGGGTTTGACTCCTCAACAAGACAGGAGGAGGCGATATCTAATTTTGGACGCCGTCCAACGGAAAGCAAAACCCAGAGGGTTCACTGTAAACAATTTCAAGGTCCACAAAACAGCTTTATAGCCGTTATTAACGCACAAGACAAGAATTACAGAGGTCAAAATATGTGCAGCAGAGGCCACGGTAACCCAAGGAGAAAGATCTTACAGACAGGTTTTAATATGCAACCAGCAGTGAATTCCCCCTTTAGAAGTTCAAATTAATTAACCCTGAACATTGCTTTTGAACTCAAACAGAGGCAGAGAGGCTTTAAGGTTAAAAGCCTGAAATACAGTGAAACAGGAGCGTTCCCCCGGGACAATGTCAGGATCACAAGGGTACTGTTGACATTTGGAGCTGGGAAGGAAAGCAACAACAGGAATCAAGAAAAATAGCAAAAAAGAAAGGTATAAAATTCTGCAATAAGATGTTGGATCTTCAATAAGAGAGCCAAAATATTCACAAACGACAAAATTAAGTATCCAAACATCAGTGGATAATGAGAAGGAGAAGAAAATTTCAAATCAATCTATGAAATATGCAGAAATGAAACAAAAAAGGATCAAAACAAACAAGAAAAGCCATAAATAATGATCCAAAATTGAGAAAACATTGTTAAAGGTGACCTGTCATTTTAAATTCAAATAACTCCTCCCCCAATTCAATGTTTACATTTGAACATGAAAATTTCTGCAAACTGATGCGTAATTATACAACTATATATCTTTGAAAAGCAGAAGTGGAGCCTTCTGCACAACCAGCAAAAATGGAGGAAGTGTTTTCTGGATGATAAGTCAACAACAAAACACAACTGAGAAAACGCTCAGGAACTGAGATTCGGTTGCTAAGTAATGGGCGGAGCTCCACTGGGGTTGCTAGGTAACGGGCAGTGCCTGCTGATTCGTGATGTTTTTGAAAAGGCCCATTTTCCAGACACTAAAAACTTTAACTTATTGCCTACTACTGTTTTTTTAAGCCAAATGAGAGTAAAAAAATGTGCGAAATATGAATGTTGACTAATAATCAAAATGATTATAAAAATGAACACAATTGTGAGAAATTAAAAAAAGCTAGTAGTTGCCCCGGTGCATGTCTTGTTCCTCGGTACAGAACCTGATTGCTTCTGCACCCACAGTGGAAACCTGAACCCAGATGACTCTCATGTCTGTGGCTTTGTTCTCGACTCGCAGCCGAAGCTTCAGACAACAGAGCCTGGCAGCGATCCCAGGCACAAAGAGACTGAACCTGGTGGCAAAGGGAGCTCTAATTAAAACTCTTTGCTTTTCCACGAAGCAGAGCAACGTGGGATTTGCGACTTCAAGACCAGATCAATTTCTTTTTTCACTGCCACAGGCGGCTGTTTTCTGTTTTACCCTTTTGAAGGTTGATTTGAGCTAATTTGGCTGCTGAAGCTGCAGATTCAGCGGCAGTAAACAACACCTCAAGCATTCCCGTTTTCCAAAATCGAAAAGAAACACTGAGGAAATACTTTAGATTATCAGTCTGCTGCAAATTTAAGTTGAAAAAAATAAACCTAAAAAAATCTCTAAAAATGTTCGTGATAAGTTTTGTCATTTAGCCAAATAAAAAAAAAAAGCTAACATAAAAATTTGCTTTTTGCGACACACCAAAACTCATAATTACTTCAGAAAATGTTTATATTTTGTCGTATTTTTCCCCGATGGGATAATGACGCATAACGGTCCATTCTGTACTGGAATCTACAGCGTAAACACAGGAAGGCTAACTTTACCTGAGTAGTTGTTTATCATATTGCGTTTGACTGGTGTAATTTTAGATTATGCCACACTGTGTCACTATTGGCTGTAATTTAAAAAACAACAACAACAACAAAAACAGTGAGGTGAATCTGGATCGCTTCCCACACGAAAAACAAAGATGAGCGCAGTGGGGGAGAGTCGGAACCGACACAACTTCCGAAGGACCTACATTTGTGCTCTCAACATTTCTCTCCAGAAGACTTTGAGTCATTTGTACGAGCAAAACTGACAAAGGCTCTAACAGATGATTGTTACCTTTGCGAGTTACAAATAAATGCCGTGCCTTAAGTTTTTATCCACAAAGCGCCTAAACCGCGCCGCCGCTGGAGCAAAAAACGCTGGGAAGAACATCAGACAACAATGATGGAAACTCTGTTAAATGCTAATGGAGAGTAAACAAAAACTAAACAACCTACAGTGTTATTACTTTATTGTTTTTACATCTAAAATAAATATTTCTCACATAAGGTCTATTGCTAAACTAATCATGAATCCTTTGAAATAAACACCTAAATTAAATCAATCCATGTAATAAATCTCTACAATATCAGGCCCAAAACTGGAAAAATAATGTTTTGATATATAAAAAATAGAAAATATTGTAGCTCTTGCTTTATAACTTATTTTCCTCAGCAGTGCTACTCAGTTATGTCGAACATGTTTCTATTTTAAATCCCTCAACAGGGGGAGTGGTTGTCTCCACTCCGTTGCGTCTGTGGTAACATTTTTTAGCACTGACCGTGCTGCAGCACCGTTTCTTATTTCATGCTCTCTGGCCGGAGGTCAGTCGGCCAGAAACAGCTTGAACGCTTCCCTGCTTGACGTTTTTAATCACATCTACATTTTGAACTCAAAGCAGCAATGGAAGAAACTCAATCTGGCAAACTAATGCCGCCTGACGGCTGTTTGTTGATTTCAAAGAGAGATAAATGGAACATTTTCCGCTGCTGTCAAATTTATTTGGCTGTCAATTTTCAATTTCAGTTCACAATGTAATTTAGCTTGTCTTCTGTCATCTATAATTTACTTGAATTCATGACAGAGCAATAATAACCATCATTATTGCTGTCTTGTCTGTAATTTCTTTCTATTCTGCTAATATTGCTGAAAAACCTCTTTTTCAACTTGACACAAAGAGTTTGGCCTTTTTTCCAATTCAGCCTTTATTTTGTCATCATAGTTTATATATTTTTGTTGTCAACAACCATTTTTCTCAGTTGTTACTGTTATATATATTGACTTCCTGTTGCTGTGGTTAGGATATACGTTCACAGGACACTATGTAAATTTTGGTAAACACTAATAGATCACAGAAAAATTAAATTTATTGACTTTTAATGTTTGGTAGTTACATAAGCTGGTCCAGAAAAACATTTTTCTTCTTCCTATGCAGTTCCTCTTGATTCTCATTTCCCTTCAGTGCCGTTTGGGATTTCTCTCATTGATCTTGATTTCTCAGGATGAATTTCAACGAGACCAGTCAGCAAAAATAAGGAGGAGTGAACAATGTAAGACAATGACGTTGATTTTAGAGTTATATTCCATCATCAATAGGTTCTTGAAGTTTAGAAAATCTGTGAGCGCTAATCGCACATCTGTTTACCACAATCCAGCAGCTGAATGCATTTAGTCATATAAATGTGAAGAAAACGGCGTGTTGAACAGTATCGGAATACCATGTTGAGTTATTTTGGCTTCCAAAAATGCATTTTAGGTATTCAGACAATTTTCTGCTTATAATTTGAAGTAAAGTTCCATAAATAACTCTGTAATATTGAAATGAAACTCAAACATTCACAACTGAAAGTATCACCTTGTTTATTCAAGTGTAGGGTGTTCTAACTTTTCTCCCACTGCACTGAACCCCATTGAAAACCTCCTGGTTATTCCATCAAATACTGATTTCTAAACTCTTCCTGAGTTAAAACATCAGTGTTGTTGAAGTTGTTTTTTTTTTTTTTGCATTATTTGAGGTCTGAAAGCGCTGCATCTTCTCCACTATTTTTCTGCAAATGAATACAAAATGTTTGCTCAGAATTTCAGAGACATGTTCCCAGTAGTACATAGAATAAAAGAACAATGTTACTTTTACTCTAACATACCTATAAAAGTAAAATCAGGTCTTTTATTTATTTTTTTTTAGTTCAGTAAAGAAAACAAGTTAAGATTAGAGATCAAAATGAGAACATTTATTTGAAATGACAGAATATTTAATGAGCCGTCCTACTTTTCAGAGTGATTTACTTTTAACAGCCCAGTTTGCAAATTTAGACATTAAAGCAACAAAGATCAATTGGATGGATGACTGTTTTTGTGTTATCATGTCAAGGCGAAGTCTTTGGGCAGGAAATCGTTTGGAGTTTTCTCAAACTTCCCCAGAATGGGAACGCAGCAACCATTAATTCCTATTTCTCTGCTCTATTAACCCCTTTCCTGGCTTCCTCTGATTACTTGTTGATCTATAGGCCTATTAGCAGCATTATTCAACAACCAGACATCCAAGAGCATGGGTGGCACCTGAAGACATTCATATACATCTCTGACAATAACATCTCGTTAGGCCTGACCCGTGATTGACTGTCTATAGATTGGATCTGCGAGGAACTGACTCAATTAATAATGACCAGACGAGAGCTCATTGATTGTGACATTAGTGGGGATAAACATGATCGTTAAGGGATGGCTGTAAGGATTCATTTGCATGGCTCAGTGTGATATGTGATGAGGAGGCCTGAGGGGGAAACTTTCCTTGAGGAGGGCCTCAGAAAGCGAAACTTAATAATTAAACTCGGATGAGTTTGAAGGAGAGGGATGAGGCCTTTCTCTTTTGTCAATTTCCTCGGAGGAAGCATTCGATCCCGGGCGAAACTCGAGTGCACTCAAGAGCCGGCAAAGAAGTAATGAAAAAGCATGGGAAATTACTCCGAACGCACAAGCATATGGTATTTTTAACAATCTACCTCAAAGGAAAAGATTTGGTCCACTTTTAGTAATCGCTGCTATCTGTTCGAGAAGAATCAAGACCTTGATCTTCGTAGCTAAAATCTGATCTTAAAGCAGCCAGAAAAACAGAAATATAAAAGAAATGTTGACAGCAGAGCTGCTGTGAAAATGGATCCTGGAACGTCAAAATGCCTTCAACGGTTGCTAGGCAGGTTTCTTTAACATGAGTTGATCCTGTACATTTAATTATCATGCAACTTTCTGACGCCATCTTCTCAATAAGGTCCAAGAAACTCTTTGCTGAATCTGCGCCATGAAGAATTAAAGCAGTTTCAAAGGTAAGTGGGTTTCCCACCTGGTACCAGCAAGGGTTGTCTAATAACGTGGTCAGTGAGGGTATATTATGGTGAAAAATGATAGATCTTCGCTTGGTTTCTTTTCATTATTCCCTCCTTGCGTATTTGAATTTTTAATACTCAAATATTAAATTAACAGTCATAGCTACGGCTAATTTAAAACCTCATAAAATCTTTGGAAACTCAAGCATAAAGCTGTAAAATCCATCAGATAATGAATTCTTTGGATGGAAATAAAGAGATAATCATGGCTAAATTAACCGCCAGTCCTTTTCTTTTGGTAGCTTCCTCCCAATAGTCCAGTTTGATTATTTTCTCTGCTCTCTACTGAGGAGGAGACGCTGAGGTCATAAAGGGATGGACGTACTGCGAGTACACTCGGGTGGGTTATGATGTGTAAACAATATTCAGTTGATCTGAAGGGGCCACATCAAAATTAGAAGAGCTCGGTTGTAAGAATTGGTGCTTTTAAACATCAGCAAGTTTTCGTCACATCTAGATGCTGCCGTGTTTTCATTGGTTGTTGCACAATTTTGAAATATTGCATTAGAAAAGCTTGAAGGAAATGGTGTACCACAGGGCTCCATTGTTGGACCTTTGGTTTTTCACCTGCTGTTAAAACCATAACATGTCTTTTCATTTTTATTAACATAATTTTTATGTCTATTTCCCCTTGAAAATCAGAAAACACTTTAATCCCATAAACTGGTTGGTGCTACATGAACGTTCTGATGCTCAGTTCCAGTTTTTTGCTGAAATTTGACTCTTTTTTTTTTTTTTTGCGTGGTTGTTCATATTGGTAAAGAAGAGGAATCAACAATGGATGCCTGTTTAGATTTTAAAGTCAACAGTTTTGTTGCGAGGCTTTACCAAAGAGAAGGAAGTTAATAAAAATAAAACTGGGTGCTTAAGCCATTGTTTACATCCAGATTTACAAAATCTAGCTTCTTCTGGTGCAGATTTAGGATGTTAAAGTTGAACTAAATGCGACATGACTGTTCTGATTGAGAATATATGATTTAGTATCACATATGGAAATGAAGGATTGGAACTGGGACATTCAGCCTGCCATGAAAATGTCAAATATGAGCAAAAACAAAATTAAAAATCACATTTTCCTGTAATGTGAATGCATCATTCAACAGAACCCCAAATATTAATGTTTAATCTTTGGTACCATGTAAAAAACACCAATGATCACAAATTCAAGAGTAAAAGTAGAGCCGCTCCTGAAAATGAGCAGCTAAGTGAACTCAGTGTGAAGTCTTGTTTTAGCAGTTGAGGCGTTTAGCAAAGATTAAATGTGTTTATCTCGCAGCAGTCTAGAGACAGTAATCCTTACTTTTATCACATCTCAGCTCAATTATTGTAATGGACTTCTTTTCCAGGCTGCTGGTTCTTGCTAACAGCTTTTATTTTTATGTTTTTACCTTCATTCTTTCAATTTTTGCTACTTTATTTGCTGTACAGCTTGTTGCTTCCAAAATAAATTAGATTTTGATCTCTAGGTAGATCTCAAACTTCAGGAAGTTGACTTTTTGAAGGTCAGTCTGCACCACAGGAAGGTGATGCGTCCGAATATATGAAGCCACTGCCATCTGGTGAGGTGGGTTTTCCTCTGATTGAGGCGTCCCGACAGACCGGCTGTCCTGCGAGTTAAATTGAGGAAGCTAAGCAGGAAACGGAGCATGTTGAGTTGCCTGTTCATCAGAATGTGATGCTGCGGAGGATTTATTCCATACTTGCTGAGAACCAGCAGCTATCTGAGTCTAAATATAATCAGCAAGTATTTACACCTTGTGATGGTATGCATTCCCATCCCCAGACTGCTCTCCACTTCAAAACTCCTTAATAGCTGTAAACTGACTCTCCTTGTGCATATTGGAGCTGCTTGTTGTGGCTGATAGTCGGTACTATTGCATATCAAACTTGGTGTTTGGCTCATTTTTCTGCTTTTCAGGATGACATTGATATCGTCTCTTTGTAGCTGTGCTCAGAAACCCAATCCTCTGATCGCTATGGGATTATCTGCTCTATGAATAAATAAGTGGGAACACATCAGCTGGGATCTTATATCATACTGGTACACCAGTGAGTACATTACAGGCATTATTATGTTGACTGCGGCATATTTTACACAAAGCAAACAAACAGAAGTCTTTGATTACAGTTCTGTTTACAGTTAAATCCCCGTCGTTCCGTTTGCATGAATCCCCCAAGACGGTTTGATTTACATGCCTGATAATCAGGGAACTGGCTTAGAGGCACGTTAAGCCGCAGATGGAGTTTTTATCTTGGTACTGGTTGTTAATCGGAAAAGAAATGCTTTTTCATCAGAACTGAAACAGATTCTCACAGGGATGCAGTCTTAGTAAGTACATGCTCTGTTCATATTAGTGCTCTTTCAAACGAACGATGCTGCGTTTTAAAGATATTCACATTACCTCAGGTGAATAAAACAACACGTATGGATATTTTTGCTTATTTTAACTGTACGACGTTCTTTAAATGTCCAGTGAGTAAAAAAAATAGTCAGATTTCTCCATAACAACTGGAACTTTCAATATCTAGCAAGTTATTCTCGCCATTTACCATCTATTAAAAGAGTGTTTCATCAGATTAAACTGAAGTAAAATCTGCTTCCTGCAGCGGCGGGAGTGAAATTACAGTAATAACCCGATATTGGATAGAAAGTGCAACGTCTCCCCTTTCAGAAACCCTTGAAATTTTTCAGATAGCGCAAAGTGTTGTGGAATTACGGTACTGCAAAGTTGACTTGTAACAATGTGTTGTTGCCGACACATTCGGCTGATTTAAGCTAGTGGCTAATTATCAATATGCTCAGAAACCACATAATATCTTAACTGCTATGATAAATAACACAAAGTGAAATAGATTGATATCATACTAGGAGTTAAAGTCTGTTCAAACTACCTGACTAAACAAAGATATGTGTTTAAAATATTAAAATAGGAAGCTCTGACAGTATTTATGATTCACTGGGATTACTTCCTGAAATACCAACAATAAAAAAATAATAAAAAGTCTTGCTCAAGCTCTTGGAAAAGAGGAGAAAAGCCTGTCAAGATCATTCTGCCCTCCAAGTGCTTTGATGAGATTATTACAAAGAAAATCCATCACGGCTGTTTCAATCAAAGCCTCTTTATGACGCATGACGCAAAAAAATAAAAACAAAAGAAGCAAGGAGAAAGCCAGGAAATAAATGCAACAGCCACAACAAAGCTGTGCGCTGGCAGCGGCAGACCGAGTCAGGCTGCAGGGGGGAAATCAAGAAAACTCAAACATCAAACTACTTCATTTCTGCTGGCACAAGCCAGCTGTACGTACCTTGTTTTATTTTAGATTTATGCATTTTTTAAAGCTGGATGGAAGATGTAAAAGTGACCAGTTTGTTCTGGTTTCTCCATTTTTCCAAGATGAAAACAGTTTTAAAGTTAAATGGATTTAGAAGAGCTTCCTTCTGTGCATTTATTTATAAGAAAAATAAAAGTGTAAACCAATAATCCGTGTCTCTTGACCCATCAGATGCCCACAGCATCACAGATCCACCACCATACTTAACACTGTGCTGAGCTGCATGTTTCTATCATTTCTGTCTTTGATTCTCACTAAATGCAGCTAAAATTAGAGTCCAAAAAGACTTTTGATTTGCTTCAAGAAAGTTTTAGAAAACCGTTTATTGGCTCAGGAAGGGGAAGCAAGATGTGAATGTTTTTTGGGATTATGATACTCTATATGTGTTAACATCGCTATAGAGTATTTTGTTGAAAATATGCAAAATATACAAAATGACAGAGATGTACCTAGAATAAAATCCAAAAATTTCATATATTTGATACATTTGAGTCAATTTTGTATGAAATGACGTGAAAAAGAGAAAATTTATGTTTTCCTAACAAAAGATGGCGGATAATTTTGCACTTCTTCTCTCTGGACCCTTTGTTCTTTAAATTAAATAGAACATTTTCATCCACACTTCTTCCTTCCACTCAACTTTTCAGTAATATGCTTGGATATTTCTGCTTTAAAATCTATTTCTTTAAAATCCTAACACTTTTCTACTGACTCCAAATTGACTCGGTTGCACCTGGTGGAAAAAGAAATCTGAAATAAAAGGAAGGAGTAAATTGAAAAGGGAATCAAGGGCTGTTTTGCAATCAGCACATTTTTCTCCACAAGCAGAAAAAGAACGAAAAGTATGCAACCAGTTATATCCTGAAATAGTATGGAGGAAGAAGTGAAAAAAGAAGCAATTCAATACACGACAAATGCATAATACATAGGAGGAGAATTGAATAGAGAAGATTACTTGGCGAGAGGCAGAGGGCACATATATGTGGACTCAGTTTGTTTCATTAGGTCTGCAGTCGGGTCTTTATGCAGCCTGGCGGATGATAAAAACAAGGCAGCAGATTGGACCTCAAATGGAAGTGGCGGATGTTTCACATCTAATATCGCTGATTGATTCTGAAGAGAGTTCTTCAGCGTCTAACCTGATTTAAAGGAGCAGGAAGCAACGAGTCTGCAGCGTTCTTCCATAAAAAATAAACTGATTTTGGCTGGAAATATGAAGAATGATGTCTTAACAATGTTAAACTTTAACAGGACCGGGGGTCGGTGTAGCTGGACTACACCATGTTGGAAATGTTGTTTTTTTCCCGGGCTCTCTGCTTCGATTCCCTGCTGTTCGCTAACAAGAGAGGACAGCCAATTGAAGTGATCAGCCTTCTGCACGCTACTACCCAGCTCTTGTTTTCTGGAGGAAAAGCGAGCCCACACTCCGGCGGGCCGTTTAGCCGCCGCAGTAATGACAGAGGCAAACACTGGCTGGATCCAAACCGGCACAAATAGACGCAGTAAAAGGCAGAGAGGCAAAAACAAAACAAAACTGAAACACAACGCTTTAGTTTCCCAGCTGATTTCTTAAATGTAGCAGTTAGATTTTTAGAACAGATAAAGACAAGATGAGTAAATAATGATTAATTTATCAAGGGAAATGTAAGAAGAAGAAAAAACTGTTACTTATAACTCTCTGGTCATCTCTTTTTAAGAAGCTTGATGCTAAAAATTACAATTTTAAGTACAAAAAGAAGAAAACTGGATTTTTTTAAAAGAGGTTTCACCTCCAGTTCTTAAACAAATATAAAAATTTCACTAATATGGATGCTAAGGTCATATAAGGTCATTAAAATGGTCGTTAATGAGACGACTTTGCTGCTACATTATAATCTGTGAAGCTGTTCTGCTTCGTTTATTTCAGAGACACCAAAAATTTAATTTTAAGTGGATTTTGGAGAATATTTTAAAAGTAGAAAGAGGAAGATCAAACACAAATCTTACTGAGTATTTTGAACAACTTTATAGGTAAAATAACCTGCTAATTTAACTAGTATTTTCTTTAAAAACAAGATTCAATCTGTTGCTGAAAAGTTACTTGTAAGTTCGTACGAGTGTACTAAGTACTCTGTAATATTTTGTTTTTCTGGTCATATTTCTGCTGTGTTGTGAGTCTTGCTTTCAGTTCTGTGAGATGTTTCTTTTTCTTTTGTTCGTCAGCGAAGTCGAAAAGAAAAGCAACATTTCACAGTAAAGTTCAGAAGCTCTTTCAGGGTTTTCAGAGAAAGGTAAAGTGGGCCACGATGTTTACCTTTATCATGCTGTTACCTGTAATGTCGGGCTTCTGTGGCATGAAGAACTGATAGAAGGTGGGCTCTGATAGGCCCTTGACGTTGCGGGCTGTGATTTCCACTTCGTATCTCGTGTTCCACTGCAGCGGCTGCAGCATCGCAAAGTCGTTAGCTCCTGGAACCAGCTTGGTCATCCACTGTTCCTCTTTATCCTGCAGCAAAGGGATCGAAAAATAAATTACAAATCAGGGTCAAAGCGTGTTAGCTTGATAAACAACAGGTTGGGTTTTAATCCAGTCTCCCTTTACTCCTCTGGCCAAATGCGCTTATGTTCCAACCTGGCAACCCATCCCACCAAATCAAGCTTATTGGAGGCAGCCAATAGTGGAAGGAAAAAAAACACGGTTTAAATATTTTTTACAATTAAATATCCTTAAAAGAATGAATCCTGATGTGGAATATTCATTTTCTGTTGCAGGAGAATATTTACTTTTCTTTCTTTTTTATCTATAATTAAATCCCTTTCTTTTATACAAATTATGAACCTGAATACTTTATAGACTTTCATATTTTGTCTTATTTTTCTAAGAATCATTTCAAGCTTCTGCCCTTGAGCTGCCTGTTTAAAAAGTGACACAAACACAAAGTCGCAACATCTTGACAGAGTATATTCATAAATAAATACTGTTTATACTATTAAAACAAATAATGTTAGTGAGAAAATACTGAAATATGTCGCTAAAATATGTACTTATTAAATAATGCATTTAAAATGACATATGTGACTATTCAAACTGACAATTTTTTATTATTCCCAAAGATAAATTAAATAGTTGGCTGTGGGCAGGAAGGATCTCCTCTACCAGTCTGTGTTACAGGCCATCTAAAGGCGCCTCTGACTGAAGACACTCTGTTTCATGAGTTGCCTTTAATTTCCTTGATTTCATATTATTAGGTTTGCTTTCCTTTTTTAGATAAAACTCTGCTTTGAGATGGCGGCCATCTTGGTCAGGTCACAGGGAATTCATTCTAGAGGCAGAAAGAATTCGTAGAATAAAAGATATGAAGAAAAAAATGACAAAAATTAATATTTAGGTCCCAGAAGTTTTTATTTTAGATTTTTATTGGTAAAAATTGTTGAAACTCATCTCTCTTTTTCTTCATATTCCACATTGATGCATTATTTTTGTGTTCCTCCATCATATGAAACACACCACAGCTTTATTTACAGCGTTGTGGCCTCTTTAACCCTTATGCTCCACATTTAATCTGAACCACCATCAAAACAGAGGAGCAAATCCTGAGAGACGGTTTGTCCTCTCGTTAAAATTGTAAGCGAAACAAGATGTGAAAAACAGAGATCTGCCAGCAGAACATTATTCATTTAAGGAACCAACTCAACCCAGCAGCAAATCAATCCAACCTCGCATGGTGTGCAAGAGATTATTATGTCAAATATAAAAAAACTCCATCAGCGTGAGTTACTTTTTAGAAAATGTAAGAGCATGCCTTGTGCAAACTGGATGGCCTCATGTAAATTTAATGAACGCTTGATTTCCAAACCGCGCCTGTTGTGTTTCGCTCTCTTTGTGCTCGACGTCAAAAACAGGAGTGATAAATGTGAAACATTTATTCTGTCTGCTAAACAGAGCTGCTCAGTAATCAGAGCCGCTCATGAATAATAATTCAAAATGTAAACCCGGGGTAAAAGAGCAACACAAAGTTATTTATCCTGACAGAAACGGAGCAAACTTGGTTTCTGTCAAAGATTTCCTCTGTATTTTATCTCACTGGATTCTAATAAAAATGATTTACATTTACTTTATTATTTTAATTTCCTCTCCAAAGTAATAAATTGTAATGTTTATTGTTTGTTTCATAGATGATGACTGTTTTTATGATGTTGAAATGTGCTACACAAATAAATTTGACCTTAACTAACCTTAAGTATTTTTGAATTTAAATCTGAACTCCCAAAAAACAGAAAAAGAAAAATTTGAACCATAATTAATAGACAAAATTAATTAAAAACACTCCACAAAACACATACTAATACCAATAATAATAGATTAATGATGCAATAAATAAATGGTTCTTAAAACAGAAGATAATTCACCCTTCTCAAAAAAACCTTGAATTGCCTGGAGAATTTTGGAATAAATAACAAAAATCAAAGTTTTAATAGAAAGAGGGTTTTTTGGCTCACTGTTTTGTATTTGACGATATATTCCACGATGGGCATCCCGCCGTCGTCCTGCTTGACCAGCCCCAGCCTGTAGGCCTTCCCCATGCCCCTCTGGCCGTGGACCGCCGGCGGACTCGGTTCTCCTGAGGACGACAGCGTCACATCTTCATCATTTTGCTCTTTTATTGCATCTCCTTCCCCATGTTTCCCTCTCAGCAGCAGCTGCGCTGTTCGCCGAGACGTTTGGTGGATAAATAAAACGCTTACGGTGAAATTCCCTGCAGACGAGGAGAATCTGACAGAATCCATTCCAGGTTCTGATAATCTAAATTCATATCTGTGAAAGTCGGGGAGGTTGAGGCCCTCTCCAATATAAATACACCCCGGTTGTGTAATGTGGCAAATAGGCCTCATTCTGCAGAGTTGCTGATGCTCTGAATAGATCCTGGAGGCATGTAATGAATTTCTGTGCATTTCTGTCACACATCCAATGTTTGTATTAAATCAGAACCAAAACATTTCCATATTCCTGCTGAATCTGGTTGTTTTAGCTTAAAGCCTGAACTGCTGAGGGAGCCGATGACTCCAAATGAACACCCTGTGAGACGTTAGAAAACGGTTAGGCGTCGTTATCGCAGGTTTTGATTGGTTAAACTCAACGTGGTTTTAGTTCAGAGGTCAGAGGATCCCGACTTACGGATGGGTAAAGTCTGGAAGGTCTCCGTGTGGCTGAACTCTCCCTGACCTTTCCCGTTCACGGCTGCGACTCGCACCTCGTACGTCGTGTTGGGCTCCAGTCCGGTCAGAACTACGGTGGCTGCAGAGAGACAAAACCACAGCTCACTTTATCTGTTAGCAGAAAAAGAAACAGGAGGCTTCTGAGGAAAGGCAGGAATATGAAGAGGTTTATTTTAAGACATCATTCAATGAAGAAAACATCAACTTTTTCTGCAGCAGGTTTGGATTATTTATTATTTTAATGTTAGAAATCAACTGAATACACAAAACCAGGAGGAGTTAGAGGCAGAGCTCTAACCAGCTAGACTCCTAAATCTATTTAAAAATTACATCGTCTTTAAAGCATCGCAATAAAACAAGTTACATGATTTGAAAAGATGGACTTCTGTACTTTCATTCTAACTATTTAACTAATAAAAATACATAATCATTAATTAATAGTTATTTAACTAGCTTCTTTTGAGGATTGATTAAGTTATTAAACTATTAAAAGTTATTTAACATCCATAAGCTTCTTCCTAAAAAGAAGCTAGTGCTTCATTTGAGGAAGAAGCTAGCTAAATAGCTATTAACTAATAGTTATTTAATTATTAGTTGAATAAGTAGTACTCGAATAAAAACCAGTTTCTTCCACAAAAACTGCAGATAAATTCCTCAGATCTTCACAGAAATCTATCTAAACTTCCTCCACTTCTGTTTACAGAGCCTTCGTTGTTTACATTTTGACTTCCCCTCATTACATCACAAAATGCCCAGCGTCATCTGGTGATGTAATGAGGGTAAGTCAAACCGTAACCTGGGAAAAATGTCATAAGTGAAATAATCTGCTACCGGTTATAAAGTTATTTACTTAAAACAAAATCCTTTATGTTGTTGTAAAGCTACTTGTAAATTAATTTAGTCTGATTTCAAGTGTAATGAGATATTTGCACTAAAAATTAGGTAAAAATACTTGGTTACTAGATCCAATAGGAAGGTTTGTTAATCTGGATTAAATTCCTATTTAAATCTCACAGATTTTATTGCAGCAGCTGCAGAGGGAGAGTGAAAGTTGTTGTTTTTGTCAGTGTGAACAAATTAAATCCTCTACTGGTAAATCGGTGCTTTTTCAGTCCTTTGGTCCTGGAAAGGAAAACAAATGTTTTGCACTTTGCATCAGCGTTCTGGTTCCAGTCCAGACCTCGTTATGCTGCAGTTTACTGAGGGGAACTTCAGCGCTGAAGTCTGTGATTAAATATGGAGACACTTAGCATTATGTAATTAGCTTTGCTCACTTTTTCGCGTTTTAGATCAAATTCTGTTGAAATAATCCAAATTAGATTCATCTGTAATTGTGAATTTTTGCCTTCATTTCAACATCCTGGTTGGTTTTCTCCTCAGTAAATCTGCAAACTGTAATTGACTCTGAAATGAGGGATATTAGCGATAAGCCCTTCAGGTTTGTTGGAGCTGCTTATCAGCCAGCCATTCATCCCCTGGCTTTCATTTTCCATCCATCCGTCCGTCAGCGCGCGCTGTGCTTCCCGACAAGCTCAGAAATCAATTTGGAGCCGTAAAGCACAGGAAGAGGAGGAGGGAGCGCTTCCGCCAGGTGTTTGGAGCGTCGACAGGGGCCGACAACATCCCAGGGCCAAAGCTTTGAAGGATCCTGTGACCGATCGTGCAATTATGTCTGAACTGGGCCGATGTTGAGGCGTCAACACAGGAGATTCCAGGTTCATCTTGAATGTAGGTTTACAGTTTCTCTCTCTGACAGGTGAAGGATGAAGTCAATCAGGTATTTTTACTTTATGAGAGTAAACGGATCAAAGTCAGCTTTCCGTTTCCTCCAGGGTTGTAAACATAACTCTACATAGTCGTATATTTCTCTTCAAAATGGGAAAAATAATACAACATGTAATTCAAAAATGGCTGAAATGATTAAGAAAAAACCTTTTCTGTTCTGTTTTTGTTTAGACAAACGCTGGAAACAAAGTCCAGACGGATCGACTGTAAAACAGAGAACATGATAACCACTTTGAGGTATGAAGGAGGATCTGTCATGCTGTGGGCCACACAGTAACAGTAACATATAATGAGTCTGTGTTCCCAGGTTTGGGAAAAACATTGCATTTTTATTTAAGAAAATATACAGTTTTAATTTAAAACATCCTAAGAAACACCAAAAATTTAAATGTTTTGTCGTTCTTCATCAAGGCCGTATAAAATTATCACAAGGCCTACAAATGGCCCTTGAGCCGCACCTTTGGCCTCTTATGGTACCGGAAGAAACCATAGTTACCTCAAGCCAAAAACAATACAAATAGTTGACAGTTTTTACTCTTTATGTGTCAAAAATCTCACAAAAAAACATAAAAACTTTAGCAGGTTTGTTTCTTAAGTTGCTATAAAACAAAAAATATATAAAGAGAAGCAGAAAACTGCAACTCCTGACTCTGATAAATGATGTTTGGAAATCAAACTCACTCTGCACGCTGTGCGACTTCACATCCCTCCAGTCTATGGAGCCCAGCTCTTTGTACTGGACCAGGTAGAAGCTGATGGGAACGCCGCCATGAGAGTCCGGCTTCATGAAGGTGACGGTCGCCAGCCGCTGGGAAACGGCCGACAGACGGACGGAGTACGGATTGGATGGGACGTCTACGAGGAAACAAGAAAACAGCAGAAACTGTTCAGGTCTGAGATCGACAAAAAAGATGAAAAGAAAAAAGGACAAAAGTGGGAAATAGAGTTACGGAACAAAGAAAGAAAAGAAGGAAGAGGAAGAAGAAAAGAGGAATAGAATAGAAATGTTCTTTATTCCCATAGAGGGAAATTTTCAACAACAGCAGCAAAGTGACAGGAAATAACAAACAGACTCACATTAGGACAGAAAATATGAAATATAGATGTATAAATAAAACATTTCTCTCTTTCTTTCGCTCACCTGCCTGGGCCAGGATGAACTCCTGGTACCGGACTCCGATGTTGTTCCGGGCCGTGCAGTTATACCGGCCAAAGTCTCGGTCCGACATCGGAGTCACCTGAAAAATAAGCAAGCAGAACCTGTTATAGCAACTCCACCTCTGAACGGCTGAATTTTGGAGTGGTCTAGTCAAAGTTTGGACTTAAAATCAGCTTCAAATGTTGTGTGACTTATTTTGTGAAGTTAAATGTAGATAAATAAATGCAGGAGATGAGGATTGGCCCTTCATAGCCTCCGTACTCACCTCCAGCACCGACTTCCCGTCAGAGCCGTAGATCTGCATGTGCGGCGTTCCCTCTGAGATGGTGAAGCGTTCCCTCCTCCACAGCATGGTGGCGGGCGGGTTGGACATCACGTCACAGCTGATGTTCACCGGGTTCCCCTCCCACGAGTAATAGATGGTGTGGTTGGTCAGGAATTTAGGAATATCTGAGAAAATAAGAACACAAAGTTAAATCTGCTGTTTGTAACTTTAGTAAAAAATATTCCTTCACTTCTTTGTTGAAGTTCAGTTTGATATGAGAGATAATCTGGGAAAAATGTAGCTCTTCTGCCCTGTCCCAGTTCTGACTAGAAACAACCAATCAGAGCCAGGGGGCGGGTCTTAGTGCTGTCAATCATTCTTTGTGTGGCGCTCGACTATGCTACAGTTAGCATAACCTGTTGTGAATGCTCAGGATAGTTAGCTTGTCCAGTGATGATGGAGGACAACAGTAAGTTAGTACGAGGTTGATTGACAGCACTAAGCCCCGCCTCCTGGCTCTGATTGGTTGGTTTATTCAGAAGGCAATAAAAGGTCAAAGAAGAGGTGAAGGAGATCAATCTTTTCACTGTTTATCTGTCTCTCATTAAATTGTTACAACATGGTGACACTTTTACCAAATATGTAAACAACATTTTTTATTAAAGTTACACACTGTCGCTTTAAGTGAAAGAGAAAACCAGTAAACTGCTGGTGTGTTGAGCGTTCATGGCAGCTAATTAAACACTGAAATCAAAGGTGGAGCTGGGATGGATGATCAAAGGCGTCTTAACCCACACATTCTGCAGGAGAAGAAGAAGAAAATGCTTCAGATTTAAACCTACTGGAGAGAAACCTCTGAGTCGGCCTCAAGCGGGAGAATGAAGGATGCAAACAGAGGGCGATAATGAAAGACAGCGGTGGCGGCGGCGGGTGTTGTTGTTGTTGCTGCTCGGACGTTTCCAGGCCCGTCTGCCCGGCTCCCTCAGACACACATTATGCTTGTTTTATGCTCCCTTGCAGGACGCCATTAAAGAGATTGATGACGGCTCCCTGTCACAGCTGAGGACGTGCCATCGCCTCGCAGTGACTTAGTAAATGAGTTCGTTAGACTCTCCGTCTGAAACATGTTTACAGTAGAACAGCAGCAACTTCCCACATCCAGACGGGGGATGAACATGTGTGTGTTTCTCCCCTCACAAACTTTCAAGGGATTTCTTTCCCGAAAATGTCAATTTATCTGACAGCTCAATCTGCTGCGCTGGTATAGTTAAAGCATCTCGTAATGAAGCCAATCTCTCCAAAGCCGAGATGAAGATCTTTGCTGCAGAGCTCATTAGGCATTGGAGAGGCAGGCTGCCCCAAATAACCCCAAACACGACACGACGAGCAGAGGAAGCCGACAGCAGGAGGAATCCAGTCTTTTCATTAATTATCACTCTTCAGAGACGATACGACTGCAGGGAGGAGCTGTTTGTAATCATTTCCTCTTCTTTAACAAGACAACCAGCTGGTTTCCACAGGAAATGGTCAACTTTTCACCTCTGGAATAATCTTGACAGGTGTAAATATTTGACGACAATTTGTTTTATGGGGAAATGATGAAAGATTTCAAACAATTTTGGCAAATAAAAGTCTGGAAAAAACTCATATAGCTCTAAATAAAAATCAAATACAGCCGAATGAGTGTGGGAAGGTTAGAGAATAAAGCATACTAAAGAATGGTTTGCTTTGGTCTAGTCAAAGTCTAGACCTAAACACAAATCAGTCTGACTGAATTTGAGAAAATAAAAAAAAAGGGTGGAGTGATAGCCAAACAGATTTGCACCAAATATGAAAATAACACAATTTTTAGGTTTTTATTAGTAAAGAAAATCCTTTTTAGACAAAATGCACCCAAGATCCATCTGCATGAATAATTTTAAATTCAGAACCACAAAAAGGCAAAAGTCCATCGTTTATGTGATTACTATCTAAGCTATTCTGAAAACATGAAACAGCTGAGAGATTCATAAAAACATTTCCAGCGCCACAGCTCCACCTGGTGGTGGCAGAGATATTAACCTACTTAAAGCTGGAGTATGTAACTTACATGAAAAAATGTTTATTTTACATATTTGTTAAACTATCAGGATGTCATGACAGTATCAGACAATAATTCTGTCTTCTCCCAGACCTGCCTCCAATCAGAGCCAGGAGGCGGGTCTTAGCGCTGTCAATCACCCTCGTGTCCTCCGCTTTCTCTCTGATAGTACACCATGAACGCTAAGGCTAGTTAGCATAGCCGCAGATGACATAAATGGTTTTTCTGTTATGCTATGCTGTTTCTCTGTTGTTAGCATATTTAGTAGCGCGTACACAAGGATGACTGACAGCGCTATGGCCCTCCTCCTGGCTCTGATTGGTTGTTTTTGTTTGGGATTGGTGCATTTCTTCAAATAGCAACAGCAGCTCAGAGAAAAGGTGGATCTTTTCACAGACTATTGGTCGTCACATATTGATAATTTTAACAAATTTGTAAAAAACAAAACATTTTTTTAAATCAAAGTTACATTACCCCAGCTTCAAGACAACAGTAAAACTTCTTATTTATAATACATTTTACTATAGCGTTTTATAGAAAAGTATACTGTTATGTAAACATTGTAGCACAGCTAGCTGTGACAGGAAGCTAGTTCATTAAAAAGCCTTAAAGTTTCCAGTTAATTGTAGTTTAACTTACACTCAATGTCCAGAAACATGCTCTTCTGATGGCCTCCTATCCTGCTTTGAGCCTCGCAGTCGAAGCGGCCGAGGTCGCTGAGCCGCACCCCGCTGATGGTCAGCACGGATTTACCGTGACGGCCGCGGACCTCGAACCGCCCGTCCCGACTCTGGAAAACAAACGCAAAGTTCCTATAAATACACAGAGGAACAGGAAGTACTGAGAAAAGCTAAGAAATAGTTCATTTTCCAGCTTTGTAGCTGATAATGACCCCAGTCTTTTTCCCTTCGCAGGCTGCAGTCTGGTGTCGCACCGTGTTGAGGCTAATCCAATAAACCGCCGATATATTACAAGGTCATTACATCGGTATGAAGACAGATGGCAACAATTTGAAGCGACGGGTCAATTACAGCAGACAAGGCTATCAGAGCGGCCGTCCCTCCTAATGAGACCAAAACACCCTGGAGCATCCGGGCTGGACGCTTTCCATCAGATGACCTCATGACCCCAGGAGGCATGTAATGGAAACTGTTAAAAAACAACTAAAATATCCTGTCAAACGAAACAACAGATAAAACTACATTTATTCATCAGGAAGTTCAACATAAAGGACAGAGTGGTGAGAAAATTGATTAAGGTTTTCAGAAACCAAAACAAACTTTACCCCCCACTGAGCTTTTTTTGTAGCTTCAGTTTTAATCAGAGATTATTGTCTTCATATCTCTAATCCCGTCTGATTAAAAAGCAAAAGAAAACCTGTCTGTTAAAGAACATCAATGGTTTTATTTCCTTTTATAAATAACATCTTTCTACAGACAATATTAAAAAGCAGCAGATTGTGAATTTGCAGAGTTTTATTTTCAATATTTTCCCCTCCCTCACCTGTTGCTGCCAGCCTGAGTGAGTATTGGGTATACAAAGAGATCTTCATATTTTTTATTTTTAAGTTTCTCAAACCAAAGCTGTGTTTTTAAAAAAATAATCTGCTCCCAATGTAAGATGAAATGCTACTGTTGCTTATTTTACACAAAATAAACTTAAAATGTACTTACATTTTAAATTTATTCAAACTGAAATAGATTTTTTCTCTTTTTTTTATTTTTTACTTTATTTCAAACAAGTAACATCACATAGAGGATATTTAACACAATGACAAATATTGCAATATTATAATATAAGTAATAGACAATATTGGTGTTAAGATTTTATCATAGGAATCTACAAAGTAGAATAAAAAAAGCAAAAAAAAAAAAAAAAGGGTAATTGAATATGTATAGCGTGAATGAATGAAATGTGACATATTTGCACATATTTTGATTTTAAAATGTTCCAGAGATGATATAAATCTGGTAAGTGATTGTAGTTTTTAAACATTTCTCCTCTCTGCTAGCAGCTTTCACAGTTACTGTTTGCCTCCATCTGTATTCTCATCCTTGTGTACATTTGCATATTTAGGCGGCTATATTCCTGCGCACTCTCTCCCTCTGTTTTCCCCATAAATCAACACACAGTTCTCTCTTTGTAATGCCCTCCTGTCGCCCCCGACCCAAACGCTCCTCTCCTGCTCCAGACTCGGGCTCGATCCTGTTTGGAACGGCTTTCGTTTTGTCGTCACAAAGCTTTCAGCTAACGAGGTGGAGCGCCGCTTAAAGGCTCGGCTCTGGTCGCTTTGCGACTTCGCTTGTTTGCCTGGCGAGTGGCACTGAATGAGGATGCTGAGGATGAGGCAGCAGAGAGAGAAAGAAAGAGGAAGAGGAAATCTTCTGAGTCAGGAAATTACTCCCCTACTGACAGGGCCTGTGTGTGGAGACAAACTCTCGCCCTGAAGCTCGGCCTGCTTGATATGCAGCTCAGTCACCTGGCCAAACGTGAACAGAGAGCCGCATGTAGGAACACAAACAGGATATCTCTCTGAGTTTGCATGAAGCACACAAACTCTTAAATAGATTTTGGAGACTCTTACTGTGTTATTTTAGTTTTAGTTTGAGATATTAAAAATGTCAGTGGTAAATGTCAGCGAGGCCGGTGTGATTCTGCCGTCCTCCTCAGCGCTTTGTGGTGAGGCTGAACATCAGGTCTGCGGCGTCCGCCTGGTTTTTATGAGTCCTGCGCCTCCTCGACCTCACCGAGGCAACAAAATGACATTTAATAATGGCTTTTCTGCTTCAAGGAAATGGAGGCCAGAGAGACGGGTTCAAAGTGAAACAAAGCCAGTCGGTGGCTAAACATTTCAATTATCTCGGAATCGAAGAATAGACAGTAGCATCTGCAACTGCTTCTCCAAGGCTACGTTTTTATTATAATAAATATAATAAGGGAGCAAAAGTTTCACTGAATTTTGTTGAATTACATGTAGAAAAAACGAGGAAGCTGTGCCCAGAAAAAAGCCAATCCAACCATCGAACAGCCAACAAGTTGATCATTTTGATTCTCCAAAAATCTAAATGTCTTATAAATGTTGGACTGAGTAACTACGGATTTCATGCTGGTGGAGATTCTCAGTCAATGATGACCGCTTCAATAGACGAGAACTAACCTGTACCTCTGAAAAATATAAAATATGTTCTGCTTTGGAAAAAAAAGGAAGAAAATATTATTTATTGAACCAGTTAAAACATTAATGAAACAGTAGTGAATCATGTTATGAACTCTCTATTTGTTATTGTTTATAACTTGGTGCTTTAAACAATCATTAATCTAATCTAATCTAAGATAATATTAATTACATTAACCATAAATATCCATTTGAGGTGTTGATGCTGATGTGTTGACCTCCAATCCACAAGGTGGCGCCAAACACAACAGAAAAAAGAAATGAAACCATTGAAAGAGAATTGAAAATGTAAAACAGCAGCGAAACAAAACAAATATTTATTTATTTATTACTGTCAATTTTTTGCTTTTAATGGAAAGTTTTGCAGAGTCATCGTTAATATATTCAGTTACATTTTTCAAAGTCAATATTTCTTTTTAAGCTGTTGTTGTTTTAGCCTCGTAGATTCATAGAAACGTCTGAATGTGGACGTTTTATTGTGAAAGAACAGACTATGCTACTTTTTCTGGATTGAGAATCCAGGAAATCTTACTTACACAATCTTAAAGATAATCAGTGGCATTTTAAGAAAATGCTGGTTGCTTCTATAGATTTCTGAGTCACTCGCTCTCTTTTTCACCATAACTGCGTCTATTTGTGCCGTATTATTTATGGACAAAGTGACTCATGGTGATTCCCAGAAAAGCTCCTATGTCTTCACAGAAACATCCATCAAAACTCAGTTTTAATCACCGAGTATATTTCAGTCGTGCTTCCATCAGTAGCTCCTTATACTGGGATGTTAGGAATAAATAAAACTCCTACCTCACAACACCAAGCAATGAAACAATGCACCAACTCAAATCCTCCTTCAGCACATAATTAAATCCTACAAACTGCCTCCCATTATGCTCTCTTACCGAGGGTCATGGTGTTAGCAGAGAAAGAAAGAGACGAAGCAAGCAGCATTATGTAGAGAGTAAAACTAAGCCTCTTGGTGCAAGACACCTCAGCAGGAAGAGAGAGCAGCCTGGATATGCAGATTGGAGAGCAAATTGAGAGAGGAGCATTCTGCCTTAAACCCAAATGACTGCTGCCATCCATCACGCCCGGGCGCCGCTCGACTCATGTTTGTCTTTGCGCATGTTTAGGTGTGTTGGTTTGCTCCGCGCATTTCCATAATTGCATTTGCAGTGGGGGGAGAGGAGCACTTACTCTCATTTTCGGCTGTGATTTATCAAGCCGAGCGATTCGAGCCAACGCACACATTCATTTATCTCCTCCGTGACCTTTTTCCCAGCAAAAGATCGTCTGGCTCCTTTGTTTTGTTTTTTTTGTTCTTCTGTGGAAACCTCAGTCCAATGCTAACACACTGACAGTACATTGTTGAAAAATAAATACTTCTCCCAGAAACGTCTTGAGTCAAATCCAGACCCAGACGTTTTGAGGCTGGATCACACAATGCCTGTTAGGTGAAAGGAAAGTACCATACAAAGTGTAAACTGAAGCATTTACCCTGAAAACTTCAAGGTCCTTGGTGCTTCTTTTTGCCTGGAGCGAAACAAAATAAAAAGCGCAAGCTGATTTCCTGTGAGACTATAAACTCAGCCAGCTATGAGCTCAGGGTGAACGTGCATAAGTTATGTCTTTGAGCCTTTTAACATTTATAAACGCATGGAGAAGACAGACATCTATTTGTGTCTGCTGCTCCTTAAATTATACCCATTTGACACCAGAATGTAGATTTCACAACGCTAACCTCTGCAGGCAATAAAATGAGTTAAAACATGGAGATGGGATTAAAAGATTACGCATTAAAATATTTTTATTTGGACATTTTAACTTTCCAACCAAATGTAAACTCACACGAAAGTCTCTAACAAAACAGAAGAAAAAGTTGCTAACTTGTCACTAGTTGTTTTTTGATAAAATCAATAGATGTTCATAAGTATGCGCCATTTTACCTCTCCTCTGATTTCCCACACTTGGCCACGCCCCTCAGTGTCTCATGGCTCCGCCCACTTTTATGGGTGGATTTAATGTTTAGTTACACTTTCAAGGTTGTAGTTTTTAAAATGTTAACTGAAACCATGTAGGATGACTTTAATAGCATCAATGTAGATTATTTGTTCTGGTAAATTTGAAGAAAGAAATCAAAACGTAAGCTCTCTTAGTGTCACTGAAATTTCTCTGTTTGGTGTGAAAACTTGGCAAACTTCCTCCTCACCCCTTCCAAGTTATGCTCCATTTGTTTTACACAACTTAAAGTCGACCGCTTGGTGTGTGACGCAGCAAACAACACACACACACACACACACACACACACAGAAAGCCAGATGGACTTTCTGGCAGCGTCTACCTTGTCTCCGTCCACGAAGGTCTGTCCGTCGCTGGCTCTCTTCCAGGAGATGTCAGGCAGAGGCTCGCCCTCGGCCACGCAGGAGATCATGGCGGCGCTGCCCTCCACGGCTGTCACGTTCTTCAGCTGGGTGATGTGGGGCTGGACTGCCGGCCGCAGAGGACGAGAGAAATAAATTAGAGAAGAAAGAGCAGAGAGGAAGGACAGAGGAAGCAGGAGCGAAACTGTCAAGTATGCGCTGCAACTCGTAAAGTAAAGTAGATGAAGGCGATACCGTGGGGTTTAGACACGGAGCTGATACACGACTTTGCACTGACGATATAGGCCAAGATCATTTGTTCACCGCAGTCACACCTCACAGCTTTGATGTAGTGGGGTAGGATGGCCTCTTGTCCCTTTTTGCATTGATTCAACGGCGACAGAAAACTGACTTTTGTGAAGTTTTGAGGCATGAACCTCTGTCTTTCTTTGAATAAATATAGATTTTTGTCTGGGAAGACTCCTCTCCAACACCGTGTGATTTGCTTTTGACGCACTAAGAGCAGATAAGTGCTGCAAAGCCACTGAGGGCCGGTCCCTCCTCGCTTCCACCTGATAAGGTGCACTAAGCAAGCCCTGATGCATGTCAAGGGCGCAGCGCATGCTACATGAATCATGGATTACTCTCTCCATGTAAATCCTTAGCAGACGGCTAAGACGTAGCGTGGCATCAAATCCAAAAGGAAACGAGGAAGTGAACAGGAAATAGTGAGTCGAAGGCTTTTAGCGGCGCTCGGAGGCGGAGACCTGGGACTGTTCTGGCAATTTCACGTTAGCATGCTAGCCTCGGGTGGAGGAAACATCGCTGGGGATTTGGAGAGCTTGTCAAAACACGAGGGTCACACACATACACACCAACACACACCTGTATTATTTTACCTCCCAGCACCTTCAGTAAACAGATCAATGATCTGAGGACGGAAACGGGTTTGTGGGTAAATACCAGCCTGAGACGGTGGAGAAAAGTAAGCATGTAGATCCATTTACAGAAGGGCTGAAGGATCAGTTCTTACTAAATTACCTAGAATTGGAATAATTTGGACTTAATTATTAAGCAATGGGTGTTAAATAGATGCAAATATTAACATTTTTCTGCAATAATTGCAATAAAAATAATGTAATATTGGCATTAATGCCATGCAAAGGTTAAACATAGTTTTGTACATGTGGTTGTTTATACATTTATTGCACACATTTCACTTATATTTATAAAACCTCCACTTATTAGATTTTATTATATGTTATTCTTTTCTTCTTTTTATATTATTTTATAGTTTTTCCAGCTGGTTTCTGTTTGTGACCTAATATGAATCATAATTGTGTTATGTAATGTTGAATGACAATAAAGATAATATAAATCTGAATTGCATTTGAAGTCTGGACTTTGATTAGGCCGCTCCAGAAACTTTTTTTGGAACCATTCAGAGCTGAACTTGCGTCATTTTTTTTTGTTTCTTTGGGTTAACTTTTATATTTAAATTTGTTTTGATGATTAGAAACAAAAAAAGCTAAAAAGGAAGAAATTAGTAAGGATGTAAATACATTTTTACACCATAGACAAATCCAATAACCAGATCATTAAATGCTAATTAATTATATATAGCGACTGAATGAATAGCAAGTACTTGAAACAAGAGATCTATAAACTATTTTTTTAATAGTTTAGACACCAAAAATGTCTTTATATGAATATCTAACATTTACAGTCCTCCATATCTCAACTTTTGGTGGTTCAACTCCAAAAGTTGGAGACTTAAGGCCAAATTTTTGCCATGATATTTGAAAAAAATATTAATTATACCTAAAAACTAAGTGTGTTGCAGAATTTAAATAAAATCCCAATTCTTCCAAAAGGAAGAATCCAGCCAGAATTAGAGGAGAAGTTTCTCGTTGGTGATTTGATTGTTGCTACAGAATGAAATAAATGAATTTAGAAAAATGCAGCCATATCAAGGGTTTGAACCCTCAAAGGTTTTTACAGGGGAACTCCAGAGCCAAGTTAGACATCGTTTAATTAGACAACAGAGCGACAGAGAAACATCTCAAACTGGCAGGAGAAAACACAGAAAACCTGCAGCAGGATTAGAAAAGCTGCACAGAAACGACCTTTTTACGCTGCTGCCATCTGGCAGTGGAGCTGTGCTTTGTGGTACCAACAGAAGAAAAAGTTTCTTCTCCAAAAACAAAAAGTTGAATGTCTGAATGGGAGGAAATGATGGAAAAGTTTGAGTTTACTAAACCAAAGCAAAACTTTTTCCTAGAAACAGCTTTTCTGAAACCATATATCCCTAAAAATGCTGAAATTATGGAAACATTTTCATTATATTGTAAATTCTAATCCTTTATTGGACTGTAACGATTCCTGGAATGATTTGAGTATCTTGATTAATAAAAGTGTAACTTGCCACAAAGCTTTATTAAATTATGTTTTACTATTTAGCACACAAATAATTTTGTGATTATTTATGTTGTGCAGTGACGAAAGCTAAATGTTAGCAGCATAACGTCCAATTTTTAAGTTTGTTCATGAGGGATTTTATTGATTGATGATAATATCTGGGTATTTATCGGTTTTTGGGGGACCGATAAGCATCCTTAAAACGACTGGCGGGATGCCTGGAGTACGACAGACTTTCTCCTCCTGGAGCTGCTGCCTGGTGTTCAGAGTGAGCAGCGGTGAAGTGCGCGGCGGGTGGCTGCGCTGCAGATGGTTAACTTAAGTATAGCTTTACGGACGAACCGGAAAACAAATGTACCACCATCTGGATCACAACACATGAGCACATTATGACGATAGAGCTGTTATTGTTACAGGTAAATTTTTTAATCTGCAGAAAAGTTGGACTGACGTTGATATCCAGTAGTAATACTGCTGTTATGTTAGATTTACCAATATTTTATTTTATAATTTTTTTATCCAAATACTCGCAAGAATAATCGATAGAATACTCAATTACTAAAATATTTGTTTACAACAACCCTGGTCCTTTACATGCTTTTCAGAAGTACAATATTATAATTTCTGAAGAATTAAAGGCTATAAATATTTCCATGAGCTTTTCTTGATATTCACATTTTTTAGATCTGCTTGGCAACTGGGATAATTTCCTTTATTTCACTCTTTAAAGCCAAATCAGAATAATTTGAAGCTCATTCAACATCAAGTATCCGTTTTCAAATAACAGCACAAGCCTGCTTTAGAGCTATTTTTATTCAACGACAAAAGATCACGGAGAAAACAAGTCAAAATTACCTTAAACAATTGACCGACTCACTTTAAGGCTTCATAATGAGACCAAATGGCTGCTGGGATGATTTCTGCTAAGAGGGAGACGCGTGGAGCACTCAGGATGATTGGCCACATCTATTACACTTTCTAAAAGCTTTTAAAACTTTCACAGCTCTTAGAAACACACAAAATACGCACAGTGAAAGGTCTGAATGGCCGATGTAGTGAATGAGCTCTTCATCATGGAGCTGCTCTGCCTCAGATTCCCCTCATTGTGGAAACATTACATGGAAAACGTCTCATTCATCAAGATCCCTCTGCTGGGAAAGTTATTAATAAAGAATTATCTGCAATATTTCAGGTCTAAATGAGAGAGAGCTGAGATGCATTTTGATGAGAAGGGTGGAGAATTAAACGACCTTCAAAGTTTTGGTTGTTTCTGTTAGATTATTGTAAAGAATTTGAGACTTTTGGTTAAAAAGTCAAACAAATCAAGTTCATTTGTGTCGCCGGTTCAAAGTGCTTTCCATGACAAAAAACAGGAAACTACAAAGTTAAACAAACAAAAGACACTACAATGAATAGTTTCTGCAAACTAAGACCATCTGTTGAAGCCATTTTAGATCAGTAACTAAAACAACTTTTACAAATTATTTGTTACGCTTGATAATTGTTTGTGCTGAACTAAACATGTATTTGTTTTATTTGTTTTTGCACGTTTTGTTCCTCTGTTTTGCTGCACCTCCCTCGTGTGGAGAGTTTAGGTTACTGCACCCTATTGAAGCAGCCTTTGTCAGTAATTTTGCATTTTAATTTAATGCTTTGTTAGATGTTTTTTAAACATTATTAAACTGAAGTTTTCCCATTGTTGAACATCTTTTGTCTCTGACTCTCCCAGGTATCCAGCCTCGCTTTCTTTGTTGTTTTTCGTGCATCATTTTTCAACAATTTTTTATAATAAAGCAAAAGTGTTTATCAAAGGTAAACAAAAAACTTGGTGACTAATTAGATTAATCCTGAAGCTGTGGTTCAAATATATCAATGCAAATAAAATAAAATAAAAAAACGCTACAGTCTAAAATATTCTGTAAAAAATGTAGACTTTAAATATGTACTTCAACCTGACTGAAATAAATAAATAAAGGCTGAAATAATTTCAATAAAACATCTTTTTAAAACAACCCCATACTCTTGAGATCTTGTCTGCTAAAAGTATTTCATGTTTCTTTCTACTTTAAACCTTGTAGATCCTACTTTAGTGAAAAACATTCATCTCTAATATTTAATAGACTTTAACCTCAGTGTGTCTGAATCACTGGTTATTACTGAAACACAAAATGCATTAGATGGAAAAAAATCAGAAACAGTCGAAGTCTGACATTAAATTTGATCGATTGAAAGACTGCTCTCCTTTCATTGAATGTTTTTGCTTCCATCTTCTGACATCAAGCAGAAAAAAGTGTTGAAAGCGTTTTCATCCAGCCGGTTTGATTACGACTCTCTTTATCACTATAATTACAGTTTATTATATCAGTTAGAAGCCAGACATTACATCATCACTTGTATAATGTAAGTCACTAAAAAAAATGCTATTTATGTGTCAAAAAGACAATACAGTAACATAAACACACAGTTTGAGTGTTTAAAATTGCACAATTAAAGCTGGAAAAAGCTCCTATTTTCAGATGAGTTTTATTTTTACCGTCTCTGTTGGAAGTTTTGATGTTACATAAAGCTCTTATCCCACCCACAGACAGGCGTCAGGAAGCAAAAATATTCAACTTGCTGCATCGGATTGGCCTAATGCGTGTTATTTGTTGTTTTAGCCGAGCAGATCCATAAAACAAATGTCAGCACAGATTCTCCCTCCTGGATCCACCGCTAATAGCTAACAGGCTTTAATGATAAAAGCCACCGCTGGGCCTGTTCTGCTACATCATCTACATTTTTCGGTTTATTTAAAACCGCTGAAAACCGATGTTGTTTACTTTCCTCGCTCTTTTGTCTTATGCTGATCCTTGGATTGTGTGTCATGTTTCCACTCATTAGGAAAAAAAAGAAGCGAGAGCAATGTCGTGATGTGAAAACCAGATATTGTATTTCACGCACCACTGGCGAAACCGTAAGAGAAAAAGTGGCAGAACACTCAGATTTTGTCTGCAGAGATAAATCTCCCAAGCAGCTATGATGAATTTCTCCTGATTGCTGCTGGAGGAAGAAAATAAATCCTAGCGGTGCATTTAATATTCAGATCCTTTGTAATTCCTCCTGAAACTGAGCCGTAGTGCATCTTGCTTTCTGCATCTTACTCATAATTGAGTCCAGTGGACATAAATATAACATACATACCTGTGTAAAGAGACGTGCATCACTAACAGAAAAATGAAGTAAAATCTTTTGAGTCTAAAACTGACAAAATCATTCCTTCATCTTGTAACATAAAAAATTTAAATTTCCGTTTGTATTTGATTTATTGTTGGGTTAAATGTTGGATTGTTTGCTATGTTTGAGCATGCAGCAACACCTCATGTATTGCTAGCATGCTAACATGCTAGAATGAGAAAATAAGACAAAAGGAGCTTTAGAAAATAATGAACATTAAAGATTTTATGTCTTATTTAATTAGAAATCATTAGTAATCAAACTATGCAAATCTACGCACAATTTTCTCAGCATGGAGAAAAAATTAGCAAGTTGCTAACATAGATTTTTATTTTTATCAGCATAAAATTTGAATAAGTTTCACTAGTTGGGTAACCTGATAAAATTTGATGTAAATTAAAGTTTCAATCTAATATTAATAATATTAAACCTTGATTTATACAGTAGAATTTCTTGAGGATGTCTATTAACCTGACAAAGCTAACGGCTAGCTTCTCAATTTCCCGCTTTACATTAAAAACAAGTTAATTGTTAAATATTCTCATTAACATTCACTTTAAACTGAAAAACATTAACCTCTAGAAAAAAAGGAATTAATCACTGCCATAAATAAACCTGCAGTTCTTGTTGTATTTGGGTAAAACTCAGCTAATGCTACCATGCTAACACGTTAGCTTGAAAAACATTTGGTTTTAGGCTGAGAATGAAAGAGAAAAGATGCAGCTTTAGCAAAATTATAAAACAAAATCATGAAATCTTCTCTTATTTCAGTTTGTTGTGAAATAAAACATTAGTAATTGAACAATCCAAATTTATTTTAATTTGCTCAGCCTGAAGAAAAAGTTAAAACGCTGCTAACAATTTTTTAAAATTTTAATCAGCTTAGAATCTGAATATTTTTTATTAGTTGATTAATCAGTTTGCAATTGATGTAGTTTAGCTTGCTTTAACCTAGCAATGCTAGCAGCTAGCTTCTCAGTTTCCCATTGTTTACATTGATAAGTCGATTTGAGCTAATTCTCATTGTCATTCCCATTTAACTGGAAGGCATAAATACACCTGCTATATTTGCGAATTAATGCTAGCATGCTAATATGTTAGCATGTAAAATGTTGAGTTTTAGGCTAACTGTTGGTGTTGAGAATGAAACAGAAAGTCTTGTCTTATTTCAGTTGGTTGTGAAATAAATCACATTAGTAGTCGAACAATCTACACCTGCAGGTAATTCTCTCAGCCTGAAGAAAAAGTTAACAAGATGCTAACATAATTTTTTTTTATCTGCATAATGTTTTAGTAAGTTTCAGCCAGTCGAGGTGAGAACTGAGACATCCCTGAAGCCACGCTGCTGGCGTGTCTAACCCAGCGGTGTTGTGCATGTAAATGTTCCCTCACTGTGTGGATTTGTTTCTTACAGACACACACGACGAGCTGCAATAATCCCTGAAGACTGACAGAACGCTCTCTCTTACTGCTCAAGGGCTGCTTCAGAAGAAACTCTGGGCCCAGATGTCAGCGCTAACGTCTACACATGTGGAATAAGAATCAGGAGAACTTAAATATACACAGAAAGTGCTCAAAAACTAATTTAACTGTGCAGGGTGTGTCAGAATCTGATGGTGAACAAAAAGAGCACTCACCTGCAAATATCTCGTCTAATTTACAGTAAATGACCCGTTTTCTTTCCGCCTCTGCTGTCAGGAGTAATAACACTAACTTACACCAGCATTTCCCTACAGTGCAGTCAAAAAGGAGAGCTCCTCCCTGCTGCTTAGCTTTCCCCCATTAAAATGCGCATTTTGACGAACAAGCGTTTCTCCACATTTTTCCACAGGAGGAAATCAGAGCAAATAGCCAGCAGGTTCATGAAATTAGAAATTGAATTTTTTTATTTATGCGAAGTGGTGGAAATATGAAGCGATAAATGAGATGTTTCTTTTCAGCAGCCGTTGGTGGTGGTGTGGGCTGGCGGCCATGTTTGGACTCGGATGGTTTTGAAAAACAGTTTTAGGATAAAAGAAGATTGTGAGCGTCGTCACCATAAAACTTTATGGATGGACATAAAACACCCCTCACTGTAATGGATAATGCTATTACATCTGGATTTGCTGGAGATGCACCAGATAGAAAAGGAAAAAAGAATTACTCTATTCTGTATATGGTTGATTCATAATTAACAATAAAGTTGACCTATTTTAATTTAAACTCCTATATTTTTTTAAATCACTTAATGTAGGCACAACAAATATAAAGGTTTACACTAGTTCTTGTTATTTTATTAACACTCTGAATAACCAATCAACTCTTTCGGTTAATGAAATCTCAGTTCAATTGGTAATAAACATGTTTTGGAGACAATTTGCCCCTTCTGAAAGATTTTTACTGGTTTCTTGGAAACATTGCAGATTTAATAACTGTTGACTTTCTCACCGAACACTTTGAGCAGAAGCTCTCTCTCCTGGAAGCCGGCCTTGTTGGAGGCCTTGCAGGAGAACGTTCCTCCGTCGGCCTGCCGGATGTTTCGGATGGTCAGCATGCTGCGTCCGCCCTCCAGCTGGCTGAAAATGTACTTCTCTGAAGGCTCCAGCTGCTGCCCCTTCCTGCACAAACAGACACTAACACCTTCAGACCTTCTACACTTCATAAAATAAAAATATCCTCTCTCAAATTTGTCTACAATCACCTCTGGACTGCAGCACTTGCTAAAATCGCTCCTCTGATGCACTGAGAGCTGTGCTGACTTAATGTCTTTTCACATTGGACTCTGTTGGAAAATTAATCAGGGGGAAAAAAACAAGCAGCTAAATTGATCCATGTCTATATTAAGGCTTCCAAGCAGAAGCACAATGGTGAGAAGCAGGTTTGCTGCCGCCCCCGCTTGTTTATTTGTGGCTGTTTAACCAGCCGTGTAATCCACAGGGGCAAGAGTCGGATTTTATTGGGGGGAAAATGTCAAATTTCTGAGCAGATTTAGACAAAACAACATCAAATGAGTCCCTGAGTGAATGATCTTAAAACGTTTTTGGACGAGACATAAATGACGTTTCTGAAGCATCTTCTGTCCACATCTACAAAGTATTTCGATATGGCTGAAAACGAATTGCAATGTTGATAATAATTGATTTGTTTTTGGTTTTAAATATCTGACTTACTGCCAAACTGATGCTATGACCGTTTCGGTATTAACCACAATTTGTTGCTTTTACTTTTAAGCAGTAATGCTGCAATCACACCAAACACGTCAAAAACACGTCCAATGCTTCAAGTTCAACGCGTGTGCATGTGACAATTTTGCTCTAGACGCCCATCAAATGCGCCAAAAATCGCTCTAGAAGCGAAACAACGAGCCGTTGTTTTCCATTATCAGTGTCTCTGTAGTATGGAGAATGAAATTGAGAGAGTTGCACCAAAATATTATGTGGTGAAACGTTTCTGCAATCACAGATGTAGCTCAGATGTCTTTGCTGAACATTTTGTGTCCAGTTTTTATAGTTAGTTGTTTCCACCTTTGTAGCTTAGCTAGCCATGAGGTTGAGCAGCTAAAGTCTTTCCTCTGCCTACATTTCCCAGAATGCTGTGTGTTTCTGGATAATTTCAGTGAAATTATTGAATATTCTAGCAAATGTCTTATCTATTTTTTGATTTATTATCCTAACCTTGATGAACTCAACCAATTATATAAAACAGGTGGTTCTATAAGCTGATGAATTATGGGTTAGTTTAAAGCTTTTATATTTTTGTTTTTTAAATAACAGTACTCAAGTTCAGATTTTAATAAAAACCTTCTCCCATTAGATTCTTTAAAATATTTTGTCATAAACAAAAAAAATTAAAAGAGGGTAATCTTAATTTTTTCAGCATAGCTGTATGCATTTAAACAAATATGTATTTTGATCTGGACAAGATTCAACTACATGTGTAGTTGAATCTACATTTATAGAGCTATAGATGTCTCTAAACAAAGCCAGCCTCCTCGTCTTGTAGGAAAAGCCTCATTTAAAGTCGGCGGAGGAAACACCGAAGCAAAGTAATAATAACTTTACGAGGTGGAGAGGAAATGAAGAGAGGCGTCATCTTAGCGGTGGACGGTCCAAGACGCGCCACAGCAGTGGATGTCATTATACTGACTGACTGCTGACAGGTAGTCTATTACCAAAGATGCACAGCGGACGAGGTGAAGCCTCACTCTGACAGGAAAAGCCGCTGTGAGGCTGGAATATGTTGGGAGGCGTGAGATCAGAAGCAAAACCTAAATTGGGTTGTGATTTATTGTTGGCGTCAAAGACGTTTTCTTTGTTTGCTGGTGAAGTGTGTGAGAGACCTGCAGGCTGGAAACACACCTCCACTGTTCCAGTCAGTGGGCCTGTTGATTATCTACCACTGAAATGGCTTTCATTTGATTATTGGAATACTAATGCGGAGTAGAATATGTAGTACCTGGATTAGTGGCAGTCAAACAAGCCGCAGAGTGATTATATCCACAGGACAGACACCAAATATTTTTTCAGAGCCTTTTATTCTTCAGTAGAAGTTAACAAGTCAGATTTTATAGGAGAGACTGGAGTATAAAAACCAAAAGATACATTTTATGCTATATAACCTAAAGTAACCAGAGTCAAACCAGCAATATTCATCTGTCACTGAGTAAGACTGTCATCCATCAACGGCAGACTTCATTTTACTTCATTAGCTTTTTAGTATTTTTACTTTTTACTTTTGTTTGAGTAAAATTTCTGGATTTTCTACCCACTGAATGTTTGTTCAAAATTCACCAGACATAAACACACACCTGTAGTTTTTGTTAACATTCATAAGTTTTTTATTCATTTGGAAAATTTTTCTTTTGCCTGATTTTCTTATTTTTTGTTAATTACATAAATTATTGTCATTTTGGTTCTTAAAATACAAAAATTTCCACTTCACTTTATATTTTGGTCCATCTTATGATGTAATTTTTAAATATTGAATAATAATTTGATCAGTTACTCTGAACTTTTTACCATAATACTTTTTTTACTCTTACTTAAATAATTTCTTGGATGGCTACTATTTACCTTAACTTGAGTAAAAATATGTTGAAGTAATGCTACTTTTACTTGAATATGTTTTCTGGATACTTTACTGGAGCATTAGAGTTAAGAAAATTATGGAAAACAGCAGTTTACAAAAAAATATGAGCTTAGGGAGCCACTTTCTGGTCAGTAGCTCATCTTCTTTTATTAGAAATCCAGGTGAGTGGATAAAAAAAGACATATTGCTCCAATCGCCTTTCTAAAATAACCACATATGTCAACACTTTTCCCTGTTACTTTGATAATCTAAACCTACATTTTACTGATCCAAACCCTGAATTTAATAGAGCAATAGAGCAACATTTTCTGGTTGCAAAGTTGCTAAAATTAACATTTAATTTCATCTACAAGCGATAAACTGGTTCTGTTCTACCACCACAAATGTAAAAATGGACTTTACTCACAACATGTCAAAAGTTATTAACTGTTAAATGGAGTGGATTATTTTGAAACATTAATTGACATATGTATCTTTTTTACTTCTTCAACAGCAGTTCTGACTCTTAAACCTAAACACATTTGATTAGATGGAGAGAGGATGAGAGAAATGGCTAAAGATCACATTATGTTTGCTCAAATATTACCAGGGAAGATTAAATGTTGTCCTTTTGACAAAAGAGGTTTTACTTGTAAATTATTACTAGTGTAGGTGCTAAAACCCTGCAAATTCTCGCACTTAATCAGTCTACTCAGAGTAAAGGTTGGATTTTCTAATGTGATTATTCTAATGTGGTAAAAGGTGAGTTTGTTAAAAGGATTAACACGTCTTTGCTATTAGTGCCTAAAAATCTGGAAAAAAGATATTTTAACCATTTCCATCAAATTAATCTCACCTGCAGTGAGTTTCTAAAGAACACTTCATTTTTTTTGACTGTTTTCTTCCTGAGAACCATCGATTTCTGTTCACTTCAGTACAGCGTGTAAAACAAGTCGCAGAGAAACCCGCCGGAGCAGCGAAGTGTGTCCCAGTTACAACTATTTGTGACATCTTTACAGTTCGCAGCGATGAAAATAGTGGTAGAAAACACCGCCTCTGTGCTCCGTTTAGATGAAGAAAGCGACAGAAAAGATGGTGTAGGGAAAACAATATGACCTACAATTGAATCCCTATAAAGTGCTATCAACAGATGCTCAGGTGCAAAGAGCTTGTCACAATTGCCTGCTGAGTGGGAGCGAGCTAATTGCTGGATGTTGGAGAGAAGAGCGGATAGCAGAGTGTCAACTACTTCTGGTGCAAATTCTCGCACCGCTGCTGTTTGACATCTGATCTTTTTCTGCAGCTGTTGGAGGTGATGTGTGAGGGCGGATTGCAGAATCCTTAATTGGAACTGCAATATGATATCTTTGTTGTCTGCAAATGAAAATACAAGTACTGAATCTAGAGTGTGTGAGTTATGGGTAAAAACTGCACGCTTTCAGTTCACAAACTTTAAATGACATGCAGGGTTTCCCCCAGAAAACTTGCTAAGCCCGGTGCTCAGGGCGCCATGGCAGCCATCCAGCCGGCCGCCATGTTTTTGAGTTAAAAATGTTTAAAGTTGACAGGAAATTGGAAAATATCACCTGATGCATTATTGGAAAACTGGAAGACTAATACCTAAACACCAACTATTAAGTCTTAAAAAAAGGCAATCATAAAAAGAAACTAATGAAATAACAAGGCTAAGCCTGGTGGCCCGCCAGGCTTATAATACACTGAGGGAAACCCTGGGCATGGTTTTAAAAAGCCCCACCTAGATTAAAAATAAGCACTTCATCAGAAACAGACACATCTGAAGTAAATTTTAATTGTTTTCAGGATCAAAATGTTTTGTTTGGTGGACGTAAAACTTGTTTACTTTATTAGAGTGCATTACTCTTGTAGATGTAAAAAGATCATTTTTGTTCAAGATGGCTCTGTTCTGTCACTGATATGAGACTCTGTAATCTACAACTAAAGAAAACTGCAAAACAGCCGAAACACCGAGTTTGTTTTAAATCGAGACTAAAACCAGCATGTTTAGAGTTGCTATATTGGAAATGTTCAATATAAATAAACCCAATTGATTGAAAGGTGAATTGGACATTATCTTAAATTTATAAGTCGTTTTATAAAACTACTGACTGTGAAAAGTATTGACCGAAATTTAAGTCGGTAAATTTCATTTAATTTCCACGTTTGCAAGCAAAAAGTGAAAAATAAAGATGACAAATATAAATAAAGGGTTATCTTGTTGTGATTAAATTAAAATTATGAAAATAGAAACTTAATAAGATCATGTATGACCTGACACAACAAGCAATAAATCAATTAAAACAAACTCAATAATTTCCATTTCCATGATTTAGAGTTTTTCTCTTTTTCTACTAAAAACTGGATGATAAAAATCTTCATTCTGGTGTTTTAGTCTCAACTAGCTTTATTGTGAAGGGCAACTTTGTTTACAGAAACTTCACAATTAATTTTATTTGTTGTTTTGTTTATTTATGTTGAATATTTAAAATGAATTAATTTAAAAAAATTAATCTTTGACAATCTGTTTTTGCCATTACTTAAAAATCCTCTGAAAAGAAAAATATCGTTTATCGCGACGACTTCTGAGACAATTTATCGTCCAATATATTTTGTTATTGTGACAAGATTTTTTGAGAATAAGTTTTGACATGTTTGTCATTTGAGATCTTACTAAATTCTCTTATGTATAAAAAGGATTACCTGTGCCATGTGACCAGAGGATCAGGAGATCCAGAAGTGATGCAAGTAAAGGTGACCGATTCCTGGTAGTCGGCTGTGGCGTTGAAGGACTGCTGGAAGACCGATAACGACGGAGGAACTGCACACAAACAGAAACAAGGAGTCACACATTCTGCCGAGGTAATGGGATGAAAACTAAACGTTCTGCAAGAAATGTCAGTTTCCATGAAACACCTTCTGAATACATATGCAGGAAACAGCAATAAGACAATAAGCTGGCATTGTTAGCAATGTGTTGGGACTTTCTACGGATGTTTGTAATTCCCACGGGGATTTCAGTTGACATTTTGACCCAGCTTTGGTGAAAACACACAGGGATGTGAAACGATTATGTTGTTTTCTGCTTCTGAAACGCTCGGCTACACCACTCGAACGGAAACAAGACGGAAACGTGTTTGAATCAGAGGAAAACGGAGAGTTTTTGCTTCCTGTCTGATTCATAAAGCCTGAGCTCTGGCAGCTGATCATGTCAGGCCGATTTCTGTGGCTCAATAGAGACACTTCACTGGTGTGGTTGTTAGTTTAGGGGTTTGAAGGACATGCAGCATGAATGTTATTTTCTTTTCAAGGTGCATAGAGAGAAAAGAAAATCCACCAATTCATTTGATTTTTATACTGAAACTGCTACTTCAAAGAGATGGAAAGGAACATTTCTCTGGATAAAGAATGACTCTACTGGCAGAATAAATAATAAAAGATTACTGTGACCAAAGACAGAGCCTTGAGGAGTTCCTTACATCTCAGGAACTACAAGGTTTATTTGAATTGTTGTGGATTAAACACACAACTAAAACTTCACAGAATAAATAAAATCAACACAGTGACAGTAAATGAAGACGGTAAGGGAAAAATTATTTCCCACAAAAATTGTACTTTGTGACGTGAAAGTCCCTTTGAGTTGCGATAGGCCAATTTATGAATTATTAAGTCATTCCGTTTTTAAACTGTGTTTTTTAATTAAACTATCAAGAAAGTTAAACAAACTGAGTCTGAAAAGGAGCTTGTGGGTTTTTTGCAATTTCTCAACATCACAAGTACAGTAAATTTGAGAGCATACATTTGAAATCTTCAAAGTTTTCCTCTTGTTAATAATCTTCCTCAATGTAAAATGATAACTTTAAATAGTTTGGATATTGCTCTATTAATCCTTCCCAGATTGATTTTACTTCTTAAAAGTCAAACCTGTTAACTAAATGAAACCTGCAGATGTAACGGTTATTAATTCAGTGCAGCAAAGGGAAAAATAACAGAAAAACTGTTGAAGAACAACTCAAAACCACTTTTTTCTCACTATCTGTGTCGACTACTCTACACACAAACTCGTTGCCATAGCAACTTACAACAACGCTACAATATGTCTTAGGATTCAACACCAAAGAACAAAACGTTCAGTCCGTTATAGTTTCATATTTTTAGGCTTGATGTTTATTTTGCGATTATTAATAAGTGATCGCTGTGATAGATTAGCTACTGATGCTATTTGCTAATCTAACTGATCAGTGATACATTAGCTACTGATGATATTAGCTAATCTAACACAGCACAACTCCACTGATGATCTGTCAGAGTCGGTGTGTTTAGGTCGCCTTTTTTATTTATAACTAAACTGAAACACTAAATTCCACATCACATCTAGTTGTCATAGTCAAGCTAGCATAACTGAATTGCTTCCATCCGTCTCTTGCACTACTTTTTTTTTCTTAATGAAAACTTTTTACTAACCTTTTTGTCTAGTTATTGCAGTGTTGAATATTAGTAGCAAGTGCTGCCTTCCTGTTTCTTTTATAAATCATTATATATTTATAAAATATATAATATCGATAACTTAACAGCGTTATATCGATAACTTAACAGCTAAAACCAATGCTAGTCGTCGTTAGCCAGCAGCTTTTTGAAGCAGGGGACGTGACGTCACACTGTGACGGTCTATAGGATGCAGGAAATAATCATCTATGTCAGCATCTGCATGTCTTTCAGTGTATTTTATGGTAGTAAAAGCGACATTCCTATTACATACTGTAAATACAGCGTGTCTCACTAATCTGCAAACAGCAGCATTGTTACAGCAGAGGCTCTGATGACTTTATCAACGGCGCTGGGTGAGGGCTGTCAGCAACACGCAGGGAGTCCCTGTCACCCAGTCAACTGCCGCCTGTCATTTTATCAACCAACAGAAGGAGACCAAGGCGAGAGCAACCTCGCTCTCATCTTTATTCCCCGTCGCGCTGACAAGGGAACGACAACTTCATGGCGCTTGAATGTAAATGAAGCAAATCAACCCATTTCTCCAGCACATATTTACGCTGCGCCTCTGCTCCCACTGCTGCCACCCTTCCCAATCTCAAGAAGTGATTAAGCATATTTGGAGCGGCTTAGTGGCGCTCTGGATGTTTACTCTCTCCAGTTTGCCTCGGCTGGGTGGGGGATGATTATGATGTGCAGAAAAATGGCCGGCGCTGGAACAACTTCAGCTGGAGAAGCAATTCAACCAAAAACTTAAGTTTTTTGGTTTCTTTTTTATCAGAGGGCTGGAAAACAAAACAAAGCAACTGTCATGGCTACGATCGCTTCGAATTTAGCACCAAAAAAAATGAAATAGAGAATATCAGAGTAGTTTCTGGATTCAAACAGAGTGTTTAACTTTACTTATAAAAATAACCTGGTTGACTTCATTCAAAATTCAAATATAAGCGCTAATTTTGTGGTAGAAAAACCTTTTTCTTCTTAATCACAACAGGAAACCTTAAACCAAAAATAATAATAATAAAAAAGAAGATTTTAGACCATTTGTATATATTTAGAATTATTTTGCAAATAATTTCTCAAATACTTAATAGGCTCCAACATCAGTAACAACAAAAAAGTCACATAATTTTTTTAATAATTCAATTATTTAACTTTTTGAAAATGTGGCTCTCGTGTTTAAGAAATATTAAAATCCACTTTGGCATTCAAACAAAAATGCCATAAAGTCAAATTGATTATTACAACACATTTCAGCAACAAAATGTCATAAAAACATAAAATAAAAGGAATCATCAGGTTAAACAGAAGAAACAAAAAGTTATAATTTAGACCAAAATGAATCTATTTTTTAGAAGCAACTCTAAAAAGTGAGTTTGTTGACTTAAATTAAAAGAACTTAATGTGCCTAAAAGCCGTTAAAAAAGACAAAATTGTTGCTTTGATGTGTTTTCAAGCAAACCTGAGAAACAAAAACACAAATTTCTTCCTTTTGTTCATATTCTTAAACGCTCAAAGTCACCAAACTCCTCCTTCCATTTGGTTCCTAGAAGGCAGAAACAATGAAACAATCTGGAACAGAGTCGTGAGTAAAGCTCAGGCTGCAGCTTCAGGACGGGAATATCTGTCAACCCGAACTGCAGCTCCTCCTACACGATATGCATAATGAAATCTGATTACAGTGTCAGAGAATCAGCACAATGCAAAGGCTTAATAATGCCAGGTGTCGGTGAGAAAGCCTGCTATCGCTTGTTATTATCCAAATAATGCATCTCAGCAACCCATTACAACACATTAGGGTAAGTAGGATGTAATTGCACTGGAAATTTAATTTTGCTTTGTGTTTTATAAACGTCTAATGAAGTGATTAGACGGTTGTTGTTTAAAATTTAGCTAAACAACAACCACAAAATCAAATAAAACTTTGCACTTTTGATGAGAAATTTATTAGAATTCAAATAATTAATAATAATGTGACTGCAAAACAATCATCAGTCCTCCACCGCCATGCTGCACAGTTGCAAAGAGGTGTTACGTTTTCCTAAATTTGAGTGACTGTGTGTAATCTCACGAATTGAAATAATCTTGTAATCCCTAAATATTTAGTTAGATTAAAAGTCATGATTATTGTCATATGATTAGGAAACAATATTAAATCAACAGATATGTAACAGATAGGTTAGCATATCTGTTCATGATATGCTAACATGAACAGATTATGAGTCAAACATCCCATAGTAATCCAAACCGTACCACCTAATAATCAAGGTTATCCTTTCAAAGTAAAAGCTGCAGTCTGTAGCTTCCTTCCACTCTTCAATGTTCAAGTCCAAGTCAAATCTGAAGAACACTTTCCCTTTTCTTATGTTTTTAAAATTCATATTCTCTTCTTTTGTGATTCTGAAACCATCTCACAGCAAGAACCCAAACATTAGAGCAGAATGAAGCTTCACCAGGTTGAAAATGAGCTAATCTCTGATCAAAACCATTGATTTCAACAGCAGCTGTTCTCCAGTGCCGCCTTGCTGAAGCAGCAGCGTTAATGAGACACTGCCAAGCTGAGAGACTTCAAAAGAGCAAATCGGCAACAGGCTGGACGCATCCAAAAGGAATCTGGCAAGCTTCATGAATACTTCATGTATTAGTCATATCCTTCAAACTTCAGACGATTGGTGGAGATAATGTGAGGCTTAAAGTCGTTCCCACAAACTTGAACAAACACTGTAACCTTATTTTAAAAGTGACAAGTCGCTTGGACTGATTTCAAAAGCTCCACAATTTGTTTTCCTTTACATGCTAATAGGCTAGAAGTTGTGAAATCTTCTGAAAAACCACTGAAAGTTTTGCTTTCTGGATTAGTGCTGGAACCAAGCCAGCTTTTATTTATATAAATAAGTATTTATACTCCTTTTCTGATTGTGGTTTATGTCAAGAAAAAGTAAGTGAAGAAATATTGAAGGACACAAGCGGTGGTTTCCACTGACAGCAGAAGAAAGGAAAATTGCAGGCTCTGGTTTGCGAGTGAGTGAGCCAACAATTAGGTGAACATGTTGAGAAAAGCTACATGGAAATTAGAAAGCTTTTTCTGTTTTGACTGAAAATATTACGACTAAGACAAAAATAATTGGTGGCTTGGAAGAAGTTTAACAGGGATTTTATACCATGTTTGCAAATCAATTGGTTTTATAAAAATGGCAACTGTTTTTATTGAGTTTGGGTGTGCAGAACAAACAGCTTTCAGAAAATTACTTTATAATCTGCTTTTTCTAGTGTCCTATAAAAGGTTTCCTAAAGTTAAAAGTTTCCTCTTGACAAGGAAATAATATGATATTTGGTTAAAACGGCAAAAAATGCACGAAAACCAACTTTTGAGGCAATATTACCAAATATTTTTGGTCCAGTTTCAGGTGAAAAATCTAAGTAGACTGGAAATAAAACAAAACTAATTTACTATTTAATTTCTCAGCAAGAAATACAAGTTTGTTTAAAGTCAGTAAAACCTTAATATAGTTGAAAAAGTACTAGTTTCATTGGCATATTATTTCACTAAACACGTTGTAAAAATGTTTTGTTATAAGTTAAATATTTAGGAATTACTGACTTAAATCGAGATCATATTTCTTGTTGAAAACTTACTAAGATATTTACACTTGAGCCTACTAAGTTTTTGTGTTTTTATAAAAGACGTCAAACTGAGTTGGTGTCAAAGTTTCAGAACATGTCTGCCTCAGGGGAAACCTGAGCTACGTCTTGTTTCATTAGAGTCCATAACTCCGACATAAAAGGACTGGACTGAACTCAGAACAGGATGAAACTTCAAAATTACCTCGTTGTGTCAACTCTACACCAAATCAAACTCTTAATTCTCCACTTCCATGAGGCTTATTTGAGATAAAACCCTGAAATGTTCAGCATTCTTCTCAACACCAGGCTGTTTTGCCCTCAGGTTGATTAGCCATTCAGTGGGTGGCCCGTTTTTAGTCAATATGCCATCGCTCTCATCTACGGCCCGCTTTGATGATACACTGGAGGCCAGGAGCTCCGGAGGGTCAGAGGAGTTTTATTCGCTGCATGTTTGCTGGAAAAAACACACACTTTTCTGAAGTGGTTCATTAATATTTATGGCTTTACATCGGGGGAAGCATACAGTAAGCTAATTCAGCCCTGCTTTCAGATGTTCTGCATGACTGGTTAAAGCCGTCACAGCGCTAGCAGACAAGCTGCATCAAAAGAGAAACATGGCTAATCAAGACGACAAACACTTTCTTTGAAACACTTCATTTAGAGAAAACTGTAGATGATGTTTGGACGTAAAGAGGAACGATCTAGAATAAGCACACAGCTATGACAGCTGGAAACTAACAATCAGAGCCACATAAAGACGGTTACAAAGTCGGCCTTCTATCACCTGAAGAACATTTCCAGGATTAGAGGAAGATCCAGAGAAACTCATCCATGTTTGTATCTTTAACGCCTGGCCTGCCTAAAATTATTAAAACTACTAACATTTATTGTCGTATGTTTATTATTATTACTTTATTTATTATTCACTTATTTTACATTTTTATTGTGTGCTATGCTGGGACAAACAAAGTTTCACCTCTTTCAGGATCAATAAAGTATTATTTTATCATCTTAAAAAAAGTCAATCAGAATGCTGCTGCTGGCATCCTGACTAAAACCAGGAAGTAGATTTTAACACTGAATATTTAAACTTTCTTAAACACAAAAGCCACATAAAAAAATATCAAAGCAAAATAATTGAAATATCTAAGAATTATATAATTTTTGTCGTTGTTGTTTCAGCCTATTAAGTATTTGATAAATTAATTATGTACAAAATCATACATGTCTTTGTTTTAAAATTATATTGATGGTTTTTCTCCCACAAAATGAACATTTTGAATTAAGTCAACATGGAGAATATTTCTATTTTTACAAGTTAAACTCTCACCTGTATAAATTTGCTTTGTAACGACGCCAATTGGAAAAAAAAGTAATGTTTCAATTATTGATTTGTTGTGTTTTTATGATGTTTTCTGAACTTCCTCATTGCTGAAATGTGCTATAGAAATAAAAAGAATTGGGTATTCAAACAAAAGAGTAAAAAATAAGACTAAATAAGTTTTTCTGTTGCTAAATTATCCTTAAATTTCTGCTCCAGGTTGTAGAGTTTAGTGACAGCTGGGAACTTCATCAACTTTAAAGGCGAGAAACGGTCAAACGGCACAAGTAGAAAGAGATAGAAGAGATCGCTGGGAGGCCCAAGTTTGTCAATGAGCGCAACAGACTAGATGTTTTATCAATCAGCTGCAAACTGTTTATTGTTCTCTGCTGCAGCGCCGGGGGATACAGCCCAGGCGAGGCAAAGCAGACAAACCGATGGGAGAAAAATGAGACATAAATGCTGTTTTTCTTTTCTTTTTTGCCGGAGGACGGAGGAGGAAGAAAGGCTGAGAAGTTAACTGATGTTGCAGCAGAGTTTCTTTGGGCTTCACCTCTGCTGAGGTGTGACCGCCACTTTAAAGGCGTCTTTGTCTGAAAAACTGGACTGGACATTGATTTCTGTTAGCGCAGCCACTGGCAGAGCCAAATTTGGAAAGTTACCAGCAGAAATTTATAGTTTTAATCTGAATCACTAACTTTTTGGTGACCAGACTTTTACAACTTTCACAAACATCTGAATAGATTACTTCTTCACTGCAATAATACAAAATGTTACCAAGTATTTTTGGTCACTTCTTCTTCAAAAGTTCCTGTATTAATTTAAAATTTGTGGTGTCACAACTTGGTGACGCACAAGTTAAGGTCACAGCAAAAACACATAATGTTACCAAGAATTTTTACTGTGGCTTATGGACCAAATACCTTAATAGACTTGAGATAAGACAAAACTAACTCAAAAGTAGCTTATTTCAAGTTAATAATTTCTTAATATTGATGAAAAAGTCCTAGCTCTATTGGTAGATTATTTCACTTATAACAAGATATTTTTACAATGTTTTTAGTGAAATAATTTGCCAATGGAATAAGCACATTTTCAACAGTAATAAGGAGTTATTTACTTAACCCTTTGAATCCTAGGTTTCAAATCTCCGCCTGGATATTTTTGCTTATTTTAATGGTACAAAGTACCAATAAAATACTGCAAATTTGGGTGGATTATTGCTGACATGTTTGGCCTTTTTATCTTTCTAAAAAGTTACTTGTAAGTTAGTTTTGTCTTATTTCAAGTGTAATAAGCTATCTTCTCTATAAAGTAAACCAAAAATACTTGGTAATATTTACTGTTTTTGCAGTGACCTCTTTCATCAACCTGAGTCATCAGATTGCAACACGATGGATTTTAAATTAATACAGGAGCTTCTGAATTATTGTTCCCTGTGCAGAGCAGTCACTCGTAAATTTTCTTAAGCACACAAATACTCTCAATAAAGCAGAATCACTCAACCAGTTTGTGATTTTGTGTGACAGACCAAGTTTTCCTACTTGCAATCATTTTAAAATTAGATTTCGTAGTTTGCTTAAGGACCACAACTCGTTCTCTCTTGACCCTCAGTCCGGTCTTGAACAGGGTTGAGCAATAATTGTCCCCCAAGGACACATAAGCAGCTATAATTTTGTACGCCAGACCACTGGCTGAAAACAATTTATCTAATATATACTTAGATAAACTGACCGCATTCTCGCAACACGACAAAATGTTCTATACGGAGCTGCAGGGTGTAAGGAAAACGTGTAATTCTGCTCCTACTGAATAAAGTAATATCATTTATGGATCAGCCACATTTTCAGCTGTTCTCTTTATTTTCTTTCATCACAATGTCTCCAGGACTCATAGCAAGCTTTAACCTTATCCACTAATAAATCTCATCCAAGCTGAGGGTCTGGAAAGTAAACCCAGCAGGACAAATATACAACCTGAATGCAAATCGTGAGTCAACTCAAGGTTACAGTGTTTACGAAAACCACTGAACATTTAAATTAATATACTACAAAAATCTTAAAATCATTGGACAGAGCTGCACGGGTATGTAAAAAAAAACATTGATGCAGGATTAATCAAAAACCAAATCATGCTCAGCTATGCTAATGCTAATGCTAACATCCAACATGATTGCACTTACCATAAATAAATGTTTTTCAAAATACTGCTTTGGGTTTATTGTAAACACTTGAAGTTTATCCAGAATATATTTAGTATTTTCATCTCAACAACATGGTTTTATTTAAAGAGGCGTCTAGCTATTTGTAAGTTTACGAAGCTGCTACCATGGAAACAGATTTAAATCCTCAATCAGGGAGTGAAACTCAGTTTTATTTTGGGCCGTATCAAAAATCTGAATGTTCTTAAAGGTCCGGTTGTGCCATAAATACTGATAAAATCAATTAAACTGTTAAAATATCAATAAATCGCTGTTCCTCTAGAATTTTGTAATTGTTTTAGTCTTTTTTGCAATCAATATTGCAGATTTAGAAATGTTTGTAAGACATTTTTACAATATTTGAGCTAATTTATGATGTTAAATGTGACTTTTTATTACTCGCTGTATCAACTACAGACTTTAACTTGACATCAAGTGAGGCAGCAGTCAATTAAACTCAATGATTATTGACCAAATTTGGGAATAATTTGCAAAAAAAATCAGAAATAATTTGGAGATTTGTTGATTTGTATGAATTCTGCTTATTTACGAAAATCTGGAAGGACTTATTGATGTAATTTGGAGTGTAGAGGGCCACATAAGAAGCTACAGGGGGCCAGATTTGGCCCCCGGGCCTTCAGTTTGATATCTGTCTTACATGATTCAGCTCCCAACACAACTACTGCAAACTGGTCACAACTTTATCTTGGACTTTTTCCTTGTAGACTATACAGAAGTATTCATTTTATTAAATCATTTTTAACATCCCTGCCAATAATTATAGTCACGTTTACCTTTAAGAAGGCTACTTTATTTATGACAATTATTCATTATGACATGTAAAATGTTTTGCAAGCTGTTAAAATTTGCTAATTGGCAACTGAGTTATCAAAAATGTCAACTATTATTTATCAATCGTACTCTCGTTTCTTGAGCATCGCTGCTTGTCCTTCATTTAAATGCTAAGTGTTTATCTGTGGGTGTTTTTCTGCAACAGCACAAGTCTAAGATGAAATTCATGGGTGAGGAAAACGTCCTTCTAATGACAAGTTTCAGTGTTTTGGTTAAACCGTAACTTTAAATTTAAACGTTCCAGAGAAGTGCAAAAATAATGACTGAGAGAAAATGGCTTTTGGGCTGAAAATAAAAATGCCACCGCCTAATTCCTGAAAGTCACACGCTGGAGGTAAAATGAGGCATGAATGAGAAGCCGACCCCATGACAAAATATATTTCCACTTCCTACAAGGCTGAGGCAGGAGGCTCATATTTGTGTGCCCCATGACAGTCTGTGGCATTTAAGTAAATGTCTCTTCTATGTATGTCACCTTTATTACACCTCTCTGCACACCTTTATGCCAGAGGCTAAATTAAAAGCCCCTCTGGGCCGAGGACAGCTGCTGCCCCAGAAACAAATGGGCATGTAGGAGGAAAAACACCAAAAAAGGCAACTTGGCACTTCACTTTGCTTACTTACTCACTCAGACCTTTTCTGTTTGGAGGCAGACCTGATTAAATCAAAGACTGGAAGCATTTCTGCAACAATTGCTCACTTTGTCAGATCAGACTGGAAGTTTGGCCAAAGCCTGTTAGCATTAGCCACTAAAGCAGAGGCTGTAGTGTCGCTTCTGCAGCGTTATGCAGACATCTTGGCACCCCAAGGGGGTCCAACATGTGGCCTGAGGGCCATTTGTGACCCCTGGACTAATTCCTGCAATTCAAAGATGATATAAATGTTCCCCGTAGATACAGATTGAGACTTTTTGAACTTGAAGGCTCAGGTTACGTTAATTCTCTTTTACATCCAAGTTGTAAGAACTTATCAGTTATTATTTTGTAGATTTTTGCAAGAAATAAATATTTTTTTCAAAGAATCAAGTCAGAAGTGCATTCAGAAACAAACCACCTGTTGCCACGCATGAAAATTTTATTGGATAATTTTTGTTTTTGTAACTTAAAAAGACAGCGATTTTAAGAATCAGACACCTTCAATACGTTACATTTAAATATTTAAGAAACAAAGAGCAAATTTGTGGTTTTTGGTAACAGTAACGGGTCAAAATCTACTTCATAAAAGAAAACGGCAAAACAAACAAAATTCAACTGAATAAAAAGTAAATCTGATGCCTCTTTGCAGAGGAGAAATGATGAGATGATTAAAGCGAGGAGCCAACTACACTTTGTTCTTTTGTTTCGTTGTTAGCATTCAACAGCTCGGCCTTTTCTCTCTTTGCTGTTGTGTTGCAAACCTGATAACGTTTAAAAATTCTTCTCCGAAAAGTTCACAAACGGCAACATGAAAAGCCGACGGAGGATACCTCTGAGCCGTGAGGTTTTAAAGCTAACAGTTAGCGCCCCGTCAGGTGTTTAAACAAATCAGATGGTATCTGCTGCAGGCTGAACATCCTCTAAGACGAGGCGAGCAGAGGATTTCTTCCTGAGGCAGAGAGAGTTTATCAAGTGTGGCTGCGAGCTCAGCAGCCCCGCGCAGCCTGTCCCATCGCAGCGCCACATGGCAAGTGTTGCATCACTGCAATAATGGGCCGCGCCTCATTGAGCAGGCTTATTGGATCTTCCACAGAAGTGAGGTAAGTGGTGTGCTAAATTAAATGCAATTCATACTTTTTTGGGCTGGGGCCCGCACTGCTATTACATTAAGTGTGAGAGAATTACATAGGCAGAGACAATATTGCAGCTGTTGGAGCATTACAAGACGCTGGTGGCTTTAGTGAGATCACATTTCAATCAAGCCGGCAGTCTCAGGTGACTCACCGTAAATGAGAACAAATGAGGAAATTAAAATGACATCCATTGATTTCTGGACCGCGGCACCCGGCGCCATTACTAATTTTATTTTTCAGTCGCGTTGGAGAAGAAAGGGAAGAGAAAAGTCGCACTAATAGAAGCTTAAGAGGCAAGCGAGCCAGAGAGTGAGTTTACCCGGGTGAGTCTGCAGACGATGACGACTCTATTGTGAACTAATGGAGAAATCTGGAGGAGTTTGTGTCATTTCACAGTCACTGATCCAACTCCAGACCATCCAGACCTGCTTAAATCTACTTCCAGGTCAAAGATTCACATTTAGATTTTGTCTTGCAGGGTTCATGTAATGTTCAGGTTTTTCTTGGTATGTTTTCAAACTTTTCCAGCAGCACACTTTAGAGATAAAGAAAGACAGTTTTAATTTACCATTTGATGACATAATTTATTACCTTTATTAATAATGTATTGTGATGAAAATTTTATATTTTAGGCAAGGTCAAAGTAACTAAAATCTAACAACATGTAATGTTTTGAGATCACAACCTGCACACCTGAGAGGTCTGAGAAAAAAACATCTATTTAACAAAAAAATATCAACATTTTAATAACTTTGAACATCTAAAATATAAGCCAACCTTTTAAATTACGCAGATGAATATTTTAAAATATTTTATCTTGAAATATTTAAAAATACATTTAAAAACATCTAAATATTTAAAAATATTAACATATTTAAAAATGTTTAACAAAATTTAAAAAATATTTGAAAACATTTGTAATATTTTTTTTTAAATATTTATATATTTTTAAAATAATTTCTAATATTTTTAAAATATTTTGAATTTTTTTAAAACATTTCAGAATATTGAGATGTCTTTAAATGTATTTGTAAATATTTTAAAAAAATTAAAAAGTATTTTGTAATAATTCAAAATAATTTTAAATATTTTCAGAAATATGTTTAAAATATTTTTGAATGTTTTTTTAAAAAATTCTAAATATTTAAAAAAACTTGTAAAAATGTTCTAGCATTTTGCAACTTGAAACAGTTTTGGTAATTCTAACTAAGAAAAACCAAGAAACGTTATTCTGATTTAACTTAGTAAGAAAAGAAAAGCGTTTGTGTTTCAACTGTAAATAACGTTTTCCAAATTCAGGCTGTTAATCCAACATTACAAAACTGTGCAGTTTAAATATCAAGCACTTTCCAAACCTTGAAAACACCTGATTAAAACTCAAGGCCTTTCAAGGATCTGAAGCCTCCATATGAACCCTGAAACCAAACCGATAGTTTCATCATCGCTGCTTTTCCTCCAACCTTGTTTCATTATTGCACCTTTAACCTTGGCCACCTGAACAAAAACAACGATTCATGTTGAGTTTAAAAAAACAGGAGCACCAAAACAACTTGTGTATGCAGAGGGAGCCCGGTCCCTAATACGCGTCAATCTGCTGGCTCTGTGCGAAGAGGAGCACATGTGTGCCTGGAATCCAGATGGATGTTTTTGTTGGTTTATCCGAATCGAGGGGACAAAGACCAGCTGTGCAGCTTCTTTTTTTTTAACTACATATTCCAACACTGCTATGAGAGACTTATTTTGTTGATTCTTCATCCCAATTTTCAGATCAGGATCAATTTTTATGATTGTGTCAAGATTTGTGCTCATGATCTTGTCAAACACAAACACCTGGTTGTGTTCTAAAGTTGGAATCATCATCGACATTTTAGTTAACAAGGAAAACATTTATTCAACACCTTAAAAATTGGACAGCTACTCTGGTTGTCACTGATTGGCTCCATTTAGTTGATTCATCCTTTAACCAACTGGTGCAAAGTGAATCTGGCATCACAGATATTAAACTTTACCAGACAAATTTGATGGAGAACCAGGATTAGCCATTATGCCAAGTGCGCTTCTGATTGGCTGGTCAGCCCTCCTGACGTCTCCTCTACCTCCCTCGAAAGTATAAAACCAACTCTGGATGTTATGATACTGTCATGTCCAAGAAACCAGTTTATGAAGCTCACAGTGGGCCTAAAGAACCATCAGTAACTTGAACTACTGACAGAACCCTGGTGCATTGAGTTGCTGCTGATTGGCTAAAGTCGGTATCTGTGTTTCAAACTGTTGCACCTGTGGGAGATGAGTGTAATTTATGCGTGTTTTCACACCTGACAGTCTAGAAGACTCAGTTCGATTGGACACCAAAACTGCAACATTTGTTATTTTCTCACTGTTCCTGTTCCCCTCCTGGCCTGTGGGGGCGCTGCACCAAGAACCACTGAAGGAAATGATACAAAGACCTCCAAAAAAAAACACGAGTGCAACTTCCTTCTTCAGGAAATGTTTATGAAAATGGAGTGGTGTCAGATTTTAGTGGATATTTGTCTTTGGCAAAAAAAAAAGCTGGAATCGTTTCTCCTGCTAATGCTAGACGCTCACGTTTGATTTGGTTGTATTTACCCAGAGAGCACGCCATTGTAGTCCACTTCCTGCTTCTGGAGTGGTATCTAGTCTGCCTGAAGATCACGCATGTGTTCGAATTGGAAAAAAGTTCACTTTAACTGAACTGAGACCTGTACATCTCTCCAATCAAACCAAATTTTCTAGACAAACTAGAGCTGACTAAAGTGGTTTAGCATAGCAAGCATAGCTTAATCATGCTACAAAGTCATCCTGAAAAGGGAGGAATAACTCACTTTCCTTCTTTTTTAAAAAACCTGACATCAGCCCCGCCTCTAAAGGGATTTAGCTCATATGTTGCAGAAATCTAATGTTTCCAATCTCTGGAAAAAAGTACCTTTTTCCCAAAAAGTTACTCTTCTGAACATAAATAACAAAATTAGCCTATTCTTGTTAACAAGCTTAACGTGATATAGTGACATTAGCTAGTCATCATTTACCCAACATAGCTTAATCATGCTACATTAGCTAGCATGGTTAGCTAACGTAGCTAATCAATAGCATTACTGAATTCACTTGGTTAGTTTGTGGGGAAAAACTGCAAACTTATTTGCCACGATGATAACACATCAGCACAACTTAGGGCTCATGTTGCGTTTAAAGGCGGCTCGGAAAAATACGTTACGCAGGGGTGGGCAATCCTGGTCCTCGAGTGCCGGTGTCCTGCAACTCTTAGATGTCTCCCTGGTCCAACACACCTGAGTCAAATAATGAGGTCATTAGCAGGACTCTGGAAAACTTGACTGCACTTAGGAGGTGATCCAGCTGTTGG